>SJYC01006502.1:0-11927 GCA_006408675.1 Madoqua kirkii
GATTTTGTATCAAAATATCCAAGGCTGCAGAGAAGAAAAACAGAAATTGCCACAATAAAGAAATGTTTTATAATCATAAAAACACATATACTCTTTTTTCCAGTCTGAGGACACAATTGTTAGTAGTTATGACATTCCAGAACTAACATGTGGATTAGAACTAATGATGGATTTTGATTACTTAAAAAGACAGTAAGTAATCCTTGCTTCCTTCTTAGATGAACAGTTGTTACTGCTTTGTATTAATAGTAAATAATCTTTTGATGTATCTATCACTTTTTTAAAAAATTGTGTTTTGTTGTTAATAATCATGAAAATTTCTCATCAGTCTCCAAGTAGTTAATGGTGTTGCTGTGGATGTCTATTTTAATTTGTAAAACAAGGATTATGCTGTTTTCCCCTTACTATTCAGAAGAAAAAAGCATACTCACTCTATTTTAGTTATCTTGTTTACATAGAAGGCATGTTGACATAATTCCTGTCATGACATGTTTATGGTGAAAGACTGTGTATACTGTATATAATTGGTTTAATTAGTAATTTCCTTTCCTACATCAACTCAGGCACTTGATTGATTTTTAAAAAATATTGATCACATCATGTTTCTCTTGTGCTTAAAACTTCCTCCTGCTATTCACAAAAATTCAAATTCTTAACCTGACTTAACAAACTTTGCTATATACATTCTGCTTATTTTTCCAGTCTTAGTGATTGACACTTTCTTACTCTCTCACTACCTAGCTTTCTAAATTCAAATTATACTGATCTTCTTCATCTTCTTCTGCTTTTGGTTTTGTGTTTTAATTTCTTGAGCTAGCCACAGACTCTCACCTCAGGATATATGTGTGTTCTATGAAAAATTCTCACTAAAATGAGCCCTACTCTTGATTTTTGTTAAGTAACTATATTTTCATATGTCTGGTCACCCAAACTCAAAGTTGAAATCTTTGAATTCTCTGTCTTTTTACAACTTCTCAATCCCATTGCATCCCATCTGTTCTCACATAACCTTCTTCCTTTGTTTCTATACTTCACACCCAGTCGAGTGCCATATCTTCATTGTATCTAGAATCCTTCTGCCTAGAATCCTGCCTTCTAGACACTTCCATTCCTCTCAAATTCATGCACCCAGCCAGGTTTGTTTCCTTTCAGTTTACTACTTTAGTTGTTTTAAATATTTGTTTAAAAGTCTTTGAGTTTCCACAGAACCCACTGAGTAAAAACCAAATCACTAAAAAAAAAAAAAAAGTAAAATTCTATACTATATCTTCCATTATCCTCACCATTTCCTTTGACAAATTGTTTGTTATACAACTGATCATTCCCTAACTGCCTTTTCTTCCACATTTGCTCATGTCAGGCATGCTTCATTCACTCCACACATTCCCAGTAGCAATCGTTTTCAATTTTTGAAGGAATTCAGATAAACTCAGACAACATGCTGCTACAATGAAAACTCTGAGCAATGTCTAATCACAATTTGCAATGGGTATTTATTTTCAGTTCACTTCAGTCATTCAGTCGTGTCTGACTCTTTGCAGTCCCATGAATCGCAGCACGCCAGGCTTCCCTGTTCATCACCAATTCCTGGAGTTCACTCAAACTCACATACTGATCATTCCCTAATTGCCTTTTCTTCCACATTTGCTCATGTCAGGCATGCTTCATTCACTCCACACATTCCCAGTAGCAATCGTTTTCAATTTTTGAAGGAATTCAGATAAACTCAGACAACATGCTGCTACAATGAAAACTCTGAGCAATGTCTAATCACAATTTGCAATGGGTATTTATTTTCAGTTCACTTCAGTCATTCAGTCGTGTCTGACTCTTTGCAGTCCCATGAATCGCAGCACGCCAGGCTTCCCTGTTCATCACCAACTCCTGGAGTTCACTCAAACTCACATCCACCGAGTCAGTGATGCCATCCAGCCATCTCATCCTCTGTCATCTCCTTCGCCTCCTGTCCCCAATTCCTTCCAGCATCAGTCTTTTCCAACGAGTCAACTCTTTGCATGAGGTGGCCAAAGTAGTGGAGTTTCAGCTTTAGCATCATTCCTTCCAAAGAACACCAGGACTGATCTCCTTTAGAATGGACTGGTTGGATCTCCTTGCAGTCCAAGGGACTCTCAAGAGTCTTCTCCAACACCACAGTTCAAAAGCATCAATTCTTTGGCGTTCAGCTTTCTTCACAGTCCAACTCTCACATCCATACATGACCACAGGAAAAACCATAGCCTTGACTAGATGGACCTTTGTTGGCAAAGTAAAGTCTCTGCTTTTGAATATGCTGTCTGGGTTGGTCATAACTTTTCTTCCAAGGAATAAGTGTCTTTTAATTTCATGGCTGCAATAAGGTACATCTAATACCTTGACAACAATTTTTATTTCATATTATCTTTATTATTCTGGTTTCCTGCTAAAATAACTTAGCTTCTGCAAGCCAACTGTTGATACTCTAGTCAGAATTTACAGTTAACTTTCTTCTGCTGTGGTAGTTTGCCTCACTGGTGCCAGTTTTCCTCCACTTGTATCCTTGATTTTTGCCATGTAACTTGGCAGTTCTGACTTGGAGTCAAGTCTATTTTCATCTATCTTGACTTTGAGATTGCTGTATGGCTTGTTTTGGCCAGTGGGATGAGGTAGATGTGACAGGGTATCATTTCTGAGCCTAGGCCTGAGAGGCATTGCATATGTGTGTGTGTGTATGTGTGTGTGTGTGTGTGTGTGTGTGTGTGTGTGTATGTATGCGCACGCAGGTGCTCTCTTGCAAATATGCATTGCTATGAAAATAGCTATGCCATGGCTGCAAGGCAGTCCATGCATCTGTTGTGAGAAGCAGAACTGCTCAGTTGCTGAAGCCTGAGGCAGAACTGCCCAGCTAGAATTCAGCTATATTGCCATTGAGTTAGGAAGTGGTAATGCATAGCAGTCAATTTCATTTGTACTAATATAGTTTTATACTTCTCTGACTGCAGTTACCATCTTACTCTGACTATATCTGACAGATATAATTCATTCTCAGATGTTAATTATTTACTAGATTACAACCTATCTTTAATGAATGAAGCTAAATATTTCATGTGTATTTTACTCTATATATATTACATATTTATGTAATAGTTTCTTAACTGATTTAAATTTATTTAAACTTAAACAAAAGATAAACTTTCAGATCCCATTTGGGTAGGTGTCATCTCTTAATCATCACTGAATCCCTGTAAGTTCTATGGACAAAACAAGCATTCCTTAGTGCTTATGAAATGAACAATTTTAAGCTTATACTAAAACTGTTTCTGATAATCAGATGGTATCATAGTTTCATAATTTTATTACTGATTCAAAATTATAGTTAAAATAGTTGTTTTTAGTTAACTAAAATATGTATGATGATTTTTGAAGATTCTCTTTTGTACATAAAGAGTGGGAGCATACACCTAAGCTCGTAGCAGCTTTTTGGACAATATCTAAAAGGTTGGTGCCTTCCAAGTGTTCATCAACAGATGAATGAATGAACAAAGTGTGGTGTACACATGCAATAGAATAATATCTGACTTTACAAAGGAAGGCAGTTTTGACATATGATATAATGTGAATGAATCTTGAGGATGTTGTGTTAAATGAAATAAGTCAATCACTAAGACAAATACTGTATGATTCCACCTATACAAGGTGCCTAGAATAGTCAGATTCACAGAGAAAATAGAATGGTAACTGCCTGAGACTGGAGGAGGGGAAAAATAAGGAGTTGTTGAACAGATAGTTTTGGTTTTGTAAGATGAAGAGTTCTGGAGATGGATGGTCATGATGGTTGTACAGCAGTGTGAACATACTTAATGCCCATAAAGTGCATATTTAAGATGACTAGTATGGTAAATTTTTATTTTATGTACATCTTATCATGCTAAAAAAGTGGGAATAAAAGAGTGGAAGAAAAAACTTTATTCTCAGTTCAGTTCAGTCACTCAGTCGTGTCCAACTCTTTGTGACCTCATGAATCGCAGCATGCCAGGCCTCCCTGTTCATTATCATCTCCCTGAGTTCATTCAGACTCATGTCCATCTAGTCCGTGATGCCATCCAGCCATCTCATCCTCTGTCGTCCCCTTCTCTTCCTGCCCCCAATCCCTCCCACCATCAGAGTCTTTTCCAATGAGTCAACTCTTCGCATCAGGTGGCCAAAGTACTGGAGTTTCAGCTTTAGCATCATTCCTTCCAAAGAACACCCAGGACTGATCTCCTTCAGAATGGACTGGTTGGATCTCCTTGCAGTCCAAAGGACTCTCAGGAGTCTTCTCCAACACCACAGTTGAAAAGCATTAATTCTTCTGCACTCAGCTTTCTTCACAGTCCAACTCTCACATCCATACATGACCACAGGAAAAACCATAGCCTTGACTAGACAGACCTTAGTTGGCAAAGGAATGTCTCTGCTTTTGAATATACTATCTAGGTTGGTCATAACTTTTCTTCCAAGGAGTAAGTGTAAATCAATGGATAGGAAAAGACTTGATTAGATATTTAAATCTTATGGTTGATGCCATTGGCAATATGCATTTCTCAGAAAGTCTTTGTGATGAATGAGTAAAATGAAGCTTTACATAGTAATTTTGCTTTATAATTCAACTTCATATTTGTGGTTTAGATTGTGGTCTGTGTTTGGCACATATCTAAAACAAGCTGATCACTGTAGAAACAGTTTTGCTGATGGTTAAGAATCCGGGCAGGGATTCCAATTCCAGCTCCAACAGTTATCATCTAAGTCAGCTTGGGCAAATTGTTTATTCTCAGTTTCTTCCTGTGTGTATGAATTAATACACATGAAGCACTCGGAAAACTGCCTGGCATATTGGAGATATTATAATTTCAGCTATTACTATTATTTAGTGAGATATTTGGGGATTAGAATTAAATTTTGTTATCTTTTAGCAAAGTCTGGCAATAAAACTTTTTAATAAAATATTATCTTATTCTTTCAAGACATTGTTGATTCCGAGAGAACAACCACTGTTTCAGAGAAGCTTGCCAGAATATCCCTCCCTTTGACTTATTTCAGTGCTGTTTGAGGCAGCTGTGTTGCTAAATGCTTATCTAGAAAAGCCTATGCAAAGGCAAGGGACTGGAATTTACAGCTCAGGGCTTTTAGTTTCCATCAGAACTATGCACAAATATGGACTAAAGAGAGAATGAATCTATTATCATGATATAGGTATTTTGGCCTTTTTCTCGCCTTTTAAGTGCACTTCCCAATAGCCATCTTTCCTCCTTCATCATTTAAATAATTGGCAAGCAGTGCAGCCCTTAACAGAAGGTGGAAGCTTATTTATGTCTCCTCTTTGTCTGTAAAGACAAAAGAGAAGAACAGATGAGATCAGATCAAGGAGTACTTTGTTTTATAATCTCTCTGGAGAAGTCTAGGAGTTCCCTCCCTTCATGCTCATATTTCTTGTTGTGAAGCACTAATGAAGACACTAATTAGTTGTTCAGTGGCATGGACTTCCCTTGGATATTATGAATATGCTTCTCTTGTATGTTTCTTGCTCCTTATTGGCCTTTTTCTCGCCTTTTAAGTGCACTTCCCAATAGCCATCTTTCCTCCTTCATCATTTAAATAATTGGCAAGCAGTGCAGCCCTTAACAGAAGGTGGAAGCTTATTTATGTCTCCTCTTTGTCTGTAAAGACAAAAGAGAAGAACAGATGAGATCAGACCAAGGAGTACTTTGTTTTATAATCTCTCTGGAGAAGTCTAGGAGTTCCCTCCCTTCATGCTCATATTTCTTGTTGTGAAGCACTAATGAAGACACTAATTAGTTGTTCAGTGGCATGGACTTCCCTTGGATATTATGAATATGCTTCTCTTGTATGTTTCTTGCTCCTTTTCCTAAATTCTGTCTATTAAATGGAAGACCAAAGCAACAGCAATCCTTCCTATTTTTTCCCAAATCCACTGTATGTCTAAAAGCTCATGTTAAGTACACATCAAAGAAAATTTATTGCATTTAGGCAAACACTAAATTGGCAACACATCAGGTAAAAACAAAAGGCTACTGTGACAAAGCTCAAGTATGAGAAGTCCAAGTCTTCTGACACATTTTCCCTAGAATATCTATGTTCTTATTAACATGTTTCAATGCTGAATGCAGAAAATGATATGCAGAATGTGCAGAAAGTTTTCCTTAATAATTAGAACCAAATCTATGATTCCTAAAAGCTCAATTTCTTGCTCATCCTTAAGTTAGAACTGCAATGAATGCTTCACTGATTTCCTTAGATTCACTGATTTCATTTATTCAAAAATACTTAGAAAGTGCTTCTTCTATTCAATATATTGTTATATAAACATCACAGTAGTTAAAAGTTTACCAAATTCACTGAACTAAAGGACAAATTTATTGGACAACACAGTTGATATCAAAAATTACTTTGGAAGATTGGTTAAATGGATCCAGTCTAGCAGTAGAAAACTTGATATGAGAAAATGTAAAAACCCACACAAGTGCAAAATTTGAACATCCTAGGATGTTAGTTTATTCCATATTCATTTTGAGTTGACAGTATGATGAATTGATTTGCAAACAAACAGCTAAAAATACAAAAGCAAAAATTAGTAGGACTTTAGAATGAAATCATAGAATTATAGAAGAATATGCTTCTATAATCATAAGAATATTCTTATACCTTATTTTTAAAACTTCACAGAATATAGAAATATTAACTTAAAAACAATATTTTTTTCCAAATCTCACCTATTTAGTTGTAACAATTTACAATATTTGATTTATAGTCTTCCAGGTTGCCTGGCACTAAACGTTCTACCCATTTTAAATTGTAATTGATATTATCAAATTACCTACCCAAATGTACAATTTCCCTTATTGGTAACTGAAAAATGTTCTGGAATAGTCCCCCAAATTGCTAAAACTTCCTTTGCTATGACAGGATAAAAACTTTAGGCCATAAATTTAAGGTTGATTTTAGTTTCTATTTCACAGAGAAGAGAATATAAGCTAGATTTTTTTCTTCCTGTTGTTCCAGAGTTGTATTAAAACCTAAAGTTGAAGAAAAGTCACTAAATATTCCTGTTATGAATAGTTGACATGGTTTATAAACTGTATTTGTCTCTATTGCTGCCACTGATTACCATCTCTACTGCCCACCATTTTCCCATTTCCTGCTGAAATTCAGCACTTAAGAGAGTGAGGGCATTCATGATTTGTCCTGGAGCTTCCTTATTCCATGCTCTTGAGAGAGCAGACAGTTGTGATTTTCCACACCTGGACCCAAGGGAGTCAGATTCAAAATATTACCATGAAGATTGGACATTTCTCAAAAAAGTGAAAGACTGACACTCTTGTCCTTTAAATATTTAATGTCCTACAAAATCTGGAGATTAATTTGTGCATGCTATTACCACTTGTCTCTCATTACCATGTCTCTGTTTCCCTCTTGTTCACTAGGAAATAAAAAGGATAAAAGGTTTACAAACTCATGAAAATTGATCACTGTATCAGATCTACCTCTATGATACTATTCTGTGGCATAGTATTTATAATGGCTTAGGAATTTGATAACACTTGATGAATTAATTAAAATGAATAATTTTACTGCTTATGAGTTTTGTGCCTATAACTTTATGGATGACCCTACAAATATACTGAAATTTTTAGACTTTATTTTCTCATTACAAACATAGAGATATATGTTTTGTTGAGTACTTGGATACTGCAGAACATTAAGCTGGCATGTCTAAATTCACTGAGAGATGCACAATTTGTGAATCTTTCCAGAGCTAGATGTTTACAAGTGTACACTGAAGCAGGTACTAAAAAAATTAAAGAGAAATGTAAAGGAGAAACATTCAGTATTTCCTCCTGTATGCTTATCATTCTCATTACCAATCTAGGATCCACAATCCTATTGATTGCTCTCATGGGCTAATAGGCAATAGCTAACATGCTTGCAAATTGGAAAAAAAAAAATTAAACAGAAAACTGGAGCACAACTTGTTACTGGAAAAAGCATTCCCAATAACAATGACTCTGCTGTTTTATCATGTTAGGGAAAAGTGTTACTATTCACAAAAAGGTAAACATAAAAGCTTTTCTCACAGCAAATTTCTTGAACAAAATATTTTTACCATATGGACACGGATCTGCCTGGTCTTTGCACCATAAACAAGTGGATTGAGAAATGGAGGGACCAGCAGATAAGTGCTCGAAAAGAGAATGTGAACATAAGGAGGGATGTGAGAGCCAAATCTATGTGCAAAGAAGGAGAAGAAACCGAGGGAGTAGAAATGGTCTTTGCACCATAAACAAGTGGATTGAGAAATGGAGGGACCAGCAGATAAGTGCTCGAAAAGAGGATGTGAATATAAGGAGGGATGTGAGAGCCAAATCTATGTGCAAAGAAGGAGAAGAAACCGAGGGAGTAGAACTGGAGGAAGACACAGATGTGAGCGACACAAGTGTTGAATGCTTTCATCCTGGCCTCCTTCTGAGGCAAACGAAAAACTGTGATGAATATCTGCATGTAGGACAACATGATTAACACAATGTCAAGCCCAGCAACAGTGAAGGCCACAAACAGACCATAGATTTTGTTAACCTTGATATTTTCTGCAGCCAGTTTCACAACAGCCATATGTTCACAGTAGGAATGAGAGATGACTGTTGTATGGTAAAATTGTAATCGAAACTTTATCAGTATTAGGCATGGTGTTACAAGAATGGCAGCCCTGAGTGTTACCATAGCTGCTATTTGAGTGACTAACTGGTGAGAGAAGATGGCAGCATGTCTGAGTGGATAACAGATGGCTACATAGCGGTCCAAGGCCATGGCCAGCAAAGTGCCTGACTCTATGCCCTGAAACGTGTGGATGAGCCACATTTGAAGCAGGCAACAATCAAAATGTATTTCTGGTACATGAAACCAGAAGATTCCAAGCATCTTGGGCACAATGCTTGTGCTGAGAGCAATATCTGTGACTCCTAGCATGCCTAGAAAAATGTACATGGGCTGATGGAGGCTGCGTTCTGATTTGATGATGATGAGAAGCAAGGAGTTTCCAATCATAGCGATTAGATACATGGCACAAAATGGAACCCCAACCCAGCACTGCACAGACTCTAGGCCTGGGATCCCTATTAATGTGAACTCAGAAGGCATGAAGACTGTGGAGTTGTAAATGGACACAGGGTCCTTGGGTCTCATGATGCAAACAAAAGACATGTCTCAGTCCATGCTACTTCCTCTGCTATTTCTTATTTTCATCCAAAGTCATCATATTGAATGTGTATGATTTTGGTAGATCTCTCAGATCATATCATCCACCTCATATAATATCATATAAAATATCATATTATTCATATCATATAAAAGGTAAAAGATCCACAGTGACACATCATGTTTTTTTACAATGGCATGCATAAGTCCTGTATCATTATAAAAATTGTATTAGCATGGCAGTGTGACTTCATTAGAACCAACCAAATACCTGAGTTCCCAGATGACACTAGTGGTAAAGAACCCACCTGGCAATGCAGGAGGCATAAGAGACACAGGTTCAATCTCTGGGTTGGGACAGTACCCTGGAGGAGGACAGGGCAACTCACTCCAGTATTCTTGCTTGGAAATCCCACAGACAGAGGAGCCTGGCGGACTATAGTCGATGGGGTTGCAAAAAGTTGGACACGACTGAAGTGGCTTAGTGCATACGCACAAGAACACACAAGGGCTTCTTACTCAACTGCTGATGTGTCTTGTCATTTCACTTCAAAGCTGTGAAAACAAAAGAGTTGTTTATTTTGATTGGCAATTATATTTTAATCAGAAGTTGATGATTCTCTTCATATTTCACATTTCATTTACTGCTTCAGCATTATTATTCTCAGTTGTCTCTGAGTCAAATCCATTCGGTTTGGACATTGGGAGTCTGAAAATATATTAGTGCAGGCTGCTCTCTAAGAAACAGAATAAACAGGAACACTTGTCACCTAAAAGCAAAATACATTTGTCTGTGTATTGATGATATATACTATCTATCTCTGTGTAAAACTAGATGTCTTTTCAGAAGAACTTGAAGGAACAGTTTTAGAAAAGATCATTCAAATCTGTGTACATTTGGTAAGTCTGGACCAAGTTTCTGGATACTGTTTTACGTTTCTAGTAAAACTGAACTGTTTTGCCTATATTTCTAATAGCTAAAATGTTTCATTTTCCTGCTTAAAATAAAATATATTCTGTAATACACATTACAAAATGTTTAGAGTCAAGAGAGTTCGAGAAAGCAATATTGACAACAGTAGCAAAATATGTAGGTATGAGGACTCATTCTTAATGACTGATGGATATAGGAACATGGGTAATTGAAATAGAGGCTTCATTCTTGGGTTTTCGCCTTTTGTTTCTCTTCTTTTCACAACTACTTGTAAGGCATCCTCAGACAACCATTTTGCCTTTTCAATTTCTTTTTCTTGGGGATGGGCTTGATCACTGCCTCTTGTACAGTATCACAAAGCTCTACCCCTAGTTCTTCAGGTACTCTGTCTATCAGATCTAATTCCTTGAATTGATTTGTCACTTCCACTGTATAATCGTAAGGGATTTGATTCAGATCATACCTGAATGGTCTAGTGGTTTTCCCTACTTTCTTCAATTTAAGTCTGAATTTGGCAATAAAGAGTTCATGATCTGAGCCACAGCCAGCTCCCAGTCTTGTTTTTGCTGACTATATAAAACTTCTTCATCTTTGGCTGCAAATAATATTATCAATCTGATTTGGGTATTGACTATCTGGTGATATCTATGTGTAGAGTCTTTTCTTGTGTTGTTGGAAGCAGGTGTTTGCCATGACCAGTGGGTTTCTTGGCAAAACTCTATTAGCCTATGCCCTGTTTCATTCAGTATTCCAAGGCCAAATTTGCCTGTTACTCCAGGTGTTTTCTTGACTTCCTCCTTTTGCATTCCAGTCCCCTATAATGAAAAGGACATCTTTGCTGGGTGTCAGTTCTGGAAGGCCTTAAAAGTCTTCATAGAATCAGTCAACTTCAGCTTGTTCAGCATTACTGATCTGGGCAAAACTTGGATTCTGTGATATTGAATGGTTTGCCTTGGAAAGAAACAGAGATCATTCTGTCATTTTTGAGGTGCATCCAAGTACTGCATTTCAGGTCTTTTGTTGACTATGATGGCTACTCCATTTCTCTAAGGGATTCTCTCCCACAATAGTAGATATAATTGTCATCTGAGTTAAATTCACTCATTCCAGTCCATCTTAGTTTGCTGATTCCTAAAATGTCAATATTCACTCTTGCCATTTCCTCTTTGACCATTTCTAATTTGCCTTGATTCATGAACATAACATTCCAGGTTCCTACACAATATTGCTCTAACAGCATCAGACTTTACTTTCATCACCAGTCACATCCACAATTGGGTGTTGTTTTTGGTTTGGCTCCATCTCTTCATTCTTTCTGGAGTTATTTCTCCACAGATCTCCAGTAGCAGAGAGTTCATCTTTCAGTGTCCTATCTTTTTGCCTTTTCGTACTTTTTGCCTTTTCATACAGCTCTTCCCTTCGCCAGTGGACCACAGTTTGTCAGAACTCTCCACCATGACCCATTCATCTTGGTAGCTGTGAAAAGAAAAGAAGTGAAAAGCAAAGGAGAAAAGGAAAGATATATCCGTTTGAATGCATAGTTCCAAAGAATGGCAAGGAGAGATAAAAAAGCCTTCCTAAGTGAACAGTGCAAAGAAATAGAGGAAAACAATGGAATGGGAAATACTAGAGGTCTCGTCAAGAAAATTAGAGATATCAAGGGAACAATTCATGCAAAGATGGGCACAATAAAGGGCAGAAATTGTATGGACCTAACAGAAGCAGAAGATATTAAGAAGAGGTGGCAAAAATACACAATATAACTATA
>SJYC01006503.1:0-30822 GCA_006408675.1 Madoqua kirkii
ATATCTCCTCACCACCTTCGTTCCTGACCTTCGAAGTGGGATATCTCCTCTAGGCCTTCCTGTGCCTGCCCACCCACTGCTCCTCAGGTTGCTCCTCTCAGCTGCCAGACCTGTCCTCGGGCTCTGGGTGGCTCCTCAGGGTCACTGACCCTGGCCTCAGGTGCGAGGTGGCTCCTCAGAAAGTAGGGAAAACTGCTAGATCATTCAGGTATGACATAAAACAAATCCCTTATGATTATACAATGGAAGTGAGAAATAGATTTAAGGGCCTAGGTCTCATAGATAGAGTGCCTGATGAACTATGGAATTAGGTTCATGACATTGTACAGGAGACAGGGATCAAGACTATCCCCATGGAAAATAAATGCAAAAAAGCAAAATGGCTGTCTGGAGAGGCCTTACAAATAGCTGTGAAAAGAAGAGAGGTGAAAAGCAAAGGAGAAAAGGAAAGATATAAGCATCTGAATGCAGAGTTCCAAAGAACAGCAAGAAGAGATAAGAAAGCCTTCTTTAGCGATCAATGCAAAGAAACAGAGGAAAACAACAGGATGGGAAAGACTAGCCATCTCTTGAAGAAAATTAGAAATACCAAGGGAATATTTCGTGCAAAGATGGGCTCAATTAAGAACAGAAATGGTCTGGACCTAACAGAAGCAGAAGATATTAATAAGAGGTGGCAAGAATACACGGAAGAACTGTACAAAAAAGATCTTCATGATACAGATAATCATGATGATGTGATCACCCATCTAGAGCCAGACATCTTGGAATCTGAAGTCAAGTGGGCCTTAGAAAGCATCACTACAAACAAAGCTAGTGGAGGAGAAGAAATTCCAGTTGAGCTGTTTTAAATCTTGAAAGATGATGCTATGAAAGTGCTGTACTCAATATGCCAGCACATTTGGAAAACTCAGCAGTGGCCACAGGACTGGAAAAGATTAATTTTCATTCCAATCCCAAAGAAAGGCAATGCAAAAGAATGCTCCAACTACTGCACAATTGCACTCATCTCACATGCTAGTAAAGTAATGCTCAAAATTCTCCAAGCCAGGCTTCAACAATACGTGAACGGTGAACTCCCTGATGTTCCAGCTGGTTTTAGAAAAGGCAGAGGAGCCAGAAATCAAATAGCCAACATCCGCTGGATCATGGAAAAAGCAAGAGAGTTCCAGAAAAACATCTATTTCTGCTTTATTGACTATGTCAAAGCCTTTGACTGTGTGGATCACAATAAACTGTGGACAGTTCTGAAAAGGATGGGAATACCATCACCTAACCTGCCTCTTGAGAAATCTGTATGCAGGGCAGGAAGCAGCAGTTAGAACTGGACATGGAACAACAAACTGGTTCCAAATAGGAAAAGGAGTATGTCAAGGCTGTATATTGTCACCCTGCTTATTTCACTTATATGCAAACTACATCATGAGTAAAGGCAGAGGAACCAGAGATCAAATTGCCAACATCCGCTGGATCATGGAAAAAGCAAGAGAGTTCCAGAAAAACATCTATTTCTGCTTTATTGACTATGTCAAAGCCTTTGACTGTGTGGATCACAATAAACTGTGGACAGTTCTGAAAAGGATGGGAATACCATCACCTAACCTGCCTCTTGAGAAATCTGTATGCAGGGCAGGAAGCAGCAGTTAGAACTGGACATGGAACAACAAACTGGTTCCAAATAGGAAAAGGAGTATGTCAAGGCTGTATATTGTCACCCTGCTTATTTCACTTATATGCAAACTACATCATGAGAAACGCTGGACTGGAAGAAACTAATCTGGAATCAAGATTGCCAGGAGAAATATCAATAACCTCAGGTATGCAAGTGACACCACCCTTATGGCAGAAAGTGAAGAGGAACTAAAAAGCCTCTTGATGAAAGTGAAAGAGAAGAGTGAAAAAGTTGGCTTAAAGTTCAACATTCAGAAAATGAAGATCATGGCATACGGTCCCATCACTTCATGGGAAATAGATGGGGAAACAGTAGAAACAGTGTCAGACTTAATTTTTTGGGGCTCCAAAATCACTGCAGATGGTGACTGCAGCCATGATATTAGAAGATGCTTACTCCTTGGAAGAAAGTTATGAGCAACCTACATAGTTTATTCAAAAGCAGAGACATTACTTTGCCGACTAAGGTCCGTCTAGTCAAGGCTATGGTTTTTCCAGTGGTCATGTATGGATGTGAGCGTTGGACTGTGAAGAAGGCTGAGCACTGAAGAATTGATGCTTTTGAAGTATGGTGTTGGAGAAGACTCTTGAGAATCCCTTGGACTGCAAGGAGATCCAACCAGTCCATTCTGAAGGAGATCTACCCTGGGATTTCTTTGTAAGGAATAATGCTAAAGCTGAAACTCCAGTACTTTGGCCACCTCATGTGAAAAGTCGACTCATTGGAAAAGACTCTGATGCTGGGAGGGATTGGGGGCAGGAAGAGAAGGGGACAACAGAGGATGAGGTGGCTAAATGACATCACAAACTCGATGGACATGAGTCTGAGTGAACTCTGGGAGATGGTGATGGACAGGGAGATGGTGATGGACAGGGAGGTCTGGTGTGCTGTGCTTCATGGGGTCGCAGAGATTTGGGCATGACTGAGCGACTGAACTGAACTGAACTGAACTGATGCTTCTATAAAGAGGCCTTAACAGACTGGAATGAATTCTTGGAATAACAAATAGTGAAGAACTTAAGTAACATTTTGAAATAAGAACCTGTTCACCTTGAAAAACTGAAGGCTTAGTTCCGGCAGTTGCTTTTCAGTGTTGGAAATATTCTACATGGTTACAGAGATATCTACTCATGAGTTTATTTATTCCTGTGTTGGTTTATGATTTTTTTTTATTCAGGAACATTTAATACACAGGGCTTCCTCAGTGATTCAGTGGTAAAGAATCCACCTGTAAAGCAGGAGCCGCAGGCGCCACAGGAGACACGGGTTCAATCCCTGGGTTAAGAAGATACCCTGGAGGAAGGATGGCAGCCACCTCCATTATTCTTGCCTGGAGAATCTCCAAGGACAGAGGAGCCTGACGGGCTAGAGTCCATAGGATCACAAAGAGTCAGACACTACTGAAGCTACTTAGCATATTCATTGGCACATATAGTAAACAGTCCACATACATACTGTGTAATCATATGAAGTGATGAACAAAAGAGAAGCAGTCCTTGGTTTATCTGGGATTGCAGAATGAAAGGGTAAGCACCATCAGCCGAAACAAACTCAAAGCATGCAGATTTCAGATCACTGTAAAGAAAACTTTCTGTCAAGTGGAACTGCCCTCAAATGGAATTAATTCCTCAGGACTCATGTTTCTGTTTCTGCTTTTGTTACTAGAGGGATCATGTGTACCAGATGGCCACTTGCTTGGAAATTTAAGCACTGAGTGAAATTCTATTCCAAGACTCTCTCTCTGTAACATTAATATATCTTGACTTTAGTTTCTTTATTTGAGGACAGCTTAGTCAATTACAGTGCAAAAGAAATGTTATGATGATAAAATAATCAAACTTTTTTTTTTCTTTTTTATGAGTAAGATAAGGATGGGCTCTTCAGGTGACACAGTGGTAAAGAACCCTCCTGCTGACACAGGGGATGTAGTAGATGACAATCCATCCCTGGCTCAGGAAGATTCCCTTGAGGAGGAAATGGCAACCCACTCCAGTATTCTTGCTTGAAGAATCCCAGAATTCTGGACACAGAAGCCTGGCAGGCTATGCCCATAGGGACACAAAGAGCCAAACACAACTGAGCATGCATGCATACAAGATTAGAATAAACACAGTTGACATGAAATCCTGTTTTCAAAGCTTCCTACTTATTCAAGACACTTATCATTTCAGAGTTTTCGAAGTAATTATACCCACAAAGCTTCCAAATTATAGAGATTGATATTATATTCATTGATATGAAATGAGGAAAATTAAGATAGGACAGGAAATTTCTGTTCTATAGAAAGTGGCTTTATGGGGGGGGGGAGGTAGGGGGTTATTGAAATGAGAATTACAAGACCCAACTCAGTTTTGGTTAAGATATAAACAGTCTATATATAACTATGGAGGAGTCTAATGGTGGATAGTGATTACAGGAATCCATGTGTTCACTCTTTAAACCTTTCATCAAATATCTGCTTTTGTCTCACTCCCAGTTCTTTCTGTTTTCAGGCAGCCTCTCTACATGTAGCAGCAAAGACACCCTCTAGTAAATCCAGGCTAATAATGTCCAAGGGACTTGCAATATTTAATTGAAGGAATCATTCTTCCATGTAATATTCTTATTGATTCTCCCAACATGTTTCTTATTGGCCCTCCTTGGGTCATTTATACACTTATATGCCCAACTTTAAGATGGAGATTGTGGTCAGTGTGGGAATATGTTCAATAGTCTCCTACTGTGGGAGAGGAACAATTCCCTCAATAGAATGATTGCTCAGTAGACAAAAGCATGCCAGAGGACCATTAGAAATACTGTCCCACTGGCTTTATTATTTTGAGTCTATGTGATCGAACTGAATAAAGGTAATATCAACAACAAACTTTCTTCAGTAGTGGAGAAGTTTGACATGATAATTAGTGCAAGTCTTATACTCCTCCAATATCTAAAAACAAGTAAGGATACAAAGGCATCTCAGAATTACAAGCCAAATAGGTGTGCTATCAAATTATAAAAAGGTGATCTTACTACTTTTTCTCAGTATCTTTCTCTATCCTAACAGATTTCTACCTACATGAATTAGACCTTAAGCATATCACTTGCAGCCCTGTGCTTAACCTGCTCAGGTATTGAAAGACAATGCTTCATATTTATTAAGTTTTTTTTTCATGTAAAGATAGAATATAATCTTCATACCATCCTCCTGAAGAAGACAGGCATTATCCTCATTCTGTAGATGGAGAATTGGAAGACTTTCAAATGGCTCCAAAATCACTAGCTAGTTGAAAGCTAAGTACAGTAATTCTAACTAGCACTTCAATATTCTATCTGCCAAACCCGAAGGCAAAATGTTATGAAGTTTCCTCTTTGATTCATTGCAATTCAATTCAGCTCAATTTGATTTGCTAAGCAGTATTAAGAACCTACAATGTGCTCAGTGTCATCCTAAATACTCTGAGCATTGCAGAGGATGTATAAGGCAAAATCCTTTAACCTTAGGTGTTTCATATTTTAATCCCAAATACAACACACAAGCTCAACGAGTAGCTGCATAACAAGTTAATATTCACATTCTTTACTGCCAAAAAGTGATGAAGATAATAGGTGCAATTTTACTTAAGATACGATATACAAAGTTTACAATGATTCATTCATATACTGAGAGCCGTCCATAATACAATTTTAAAATTTGTTTTTGTAATTCACCCACTCTCCATCAATTTTTATATACCTACAGTAAACCAGCCAAGAGCTTAAGTGCTGCATGCATAATAGTGACTAAAATGTATCGCTCTGACCCTCACAAAATTACATTTTGCAGAAGGAGAGAGATTCATGAACATGTATACTGATGAACAATACAACTTTTTGCATGTGGTTTGAAGAGGAAGTCCAGCCTCCAGAGATAGGATAACAGGGAATCTGGCTGGGTTTGGAGAAGGGGATTAAAAAGATTAAGGTTAAGGCATTTAAACTGAAAGTTGAAGAATGAGTTAATTTTGTCAGATAAGGATTGAGATGAAGAATATCCCTGGAAGAAGGAAGAATCCGAGTCTAGTTTAGAACAGGCTAACAAAACAAAGACACATATTTAGATATACACTGATGTGGTTTCTTTTAACTTGTTCTTTAGATTTTTGAGGCAAACAAATCTGACATTGAATTGGTTCAAATTAGTGGGTGTTCAGGGACTACCCTTCTAATACCAATACAAAGGGAAGCTCAGAAGGAAAAGACAGATAATTTTAGCAAGAATTCTTGGGTAAGTTTGGGTGAGAGCTCTGGAAATAAGCATGAAGGGAATTAAGATTGTCCAGAAAGTTGTGCTCTGGCAAAGGGCTTTGAAGTTACTCGTGAATATTTTACACTTAAGTCATTGAATAATAGAAATTATTTATAGGATGTTTAAATACCTTTCTATTTAATGGTGTGTTATCTCATTAAAAACCTCAGTGAATTTAGAAACAAATCTCATGATTTTGTGTTTTCCCATCAGCACTTTAGAATATTTCTCTGTACAAAACATGTGTTCAGATAAATCTTATGGATTGATTAAAGCAATAATTTCAATAGATAACTTTATCAAAATCAGTCAAAATAATTATGATGTTTGAAGTAGGTATATGCTTTCAAGAAATCTTATATTGATTCCCACTTGGTTGTGGGAATTCTCTAAGGGTCCAGTGGTTAGGACTCCATGCTTTCACTACCAAGGGCCCAAATTCGATTACTGATTGGGAAGTAAGATCGTACAAGCTGTGTGGCAAGGACGAAAAAAAGAAACATTGCAATGATTTTCCATTATTTGTTCCTTTTGCCTTCATAGCTGGAGAAGGCAATGGCACCCCACTCCAATACTCTTGCTTGGAAAATCCCATGGAAGGAGGAGCCTGGTGGGCTGCAGTCCATTGGGTCGTGAAAAGCCCAACACGACTGAGCGACTTCACTTTCACTTTTCACTTTCATGCACTGGAGAAGGAAATGGCAACCCACTCCAGTGTTCTTGCCTGGAGAATCCCAGAGACCAGTGAGCCTGGTAAGCTGCGGTCTATGCGGTTGAACAGAGTCGGACATGACTGAAGTGACTTAGCAGCAGCGGCCTTCATAGCATCTTGTGAATTAGATCATATATCCCTCTGCAGCAAAGTTCCAGTGTCTGTGATTGCTCCTGTATTGTGAACCTAGGCAGTGAATATGCCTAATTCATTTGTATACACAGTACCTGTCAAATACATGACATAAAATAAGTGCTTTATATTTACTGAGTGGCAGAATAAACACATAAATTAGCAAATGAATGAGCCAATCATCTTGATTATCAGTTGGCTAAAATTGATTTGGAAGAAGCACACTATACAATGCACAGTAGTCACTCAAGAGTTGTGTCCTGAATAAATCTGAACTGAAAAGTATTGATGTGAATTGACCAGACACTAGTTACATGAAAGGTGGTGTTGATTTGAAACATACAGAAAATTCATACTTTCAATGTTTTTTTAATCTTTGAAAAAGATATTTTGTATAATACTTTGAATAATAAACTCCTTGGTGGCTCAGTGGGAAAGAATCTGTCTACATTGAAGGAGACACAGGAGACATGGGTTCGATCCCTGGGTCGAGATGATCCCCTGAGGAAGGCATGACAACCCATTCCAATATTCTTGCCTGGAGAATCCCATGGACAGAGGAGCCTGGCAGGCTACAGTTCACGGGGCTGCAAAGGGTTGGACAAAACTGAAGTGACTGAGCACAAACATATGCATGTTTCGACAACAAGAATCATTTGAGACATTTCTTAAAATGACTGAGCCATGTTTATGACCCAATCAAAAAGTGGGTCAAAGAACTAAATAGACATTTCTCCAAAGAAGACATACAAATGGCTAACAAACACATGAAAAGATGCTCAACATCACTCATTATCAGAGAAAGGCAAATCAAGACCACAATGAGGCACCATTTCACACCAGTTAGAATGGCTGCGATCCAAAAGTCTACAAGCAATAAATGCTGGAGAGGGTGTGGAGAAGAGAGAATCCTCTTACACTGTTGGTGGGAATGCAAACTAGTACAACCGCTATGGAGAACAGTGTGGAGATTCCTTAAAAAACTGGAAATAGAACTGCCTTATGACCCAGCAATCTCACTGCTGGGCATACACACCGAGGAAACCAGAATTGAAAGAGCCACGTGTACCCCAATGTTCATCGCAGCACTGTTTATAATAGCCAGGACATGGAAGTAACCAAAATGTCCATCAGCAGATGAATGGATAAGAAAGCTGTGATACATATACACAGTGGAGTATTACTCAGCCATTAAAAAGAATACATTTGAATCAGTTCTAATGAGGTGGATGAAACTGGAGCCGATTATACAGAGTGAAGTAAGCCAGAAAGAAAAACACCAGTACAGTATACTAATGCATATATATGGAATTTAGAAAGATGGCAATGATAACACTGTATGTGAGACAACAAAAGAGACACAGATGTAAGGGACAGACTTTTGGACTCTGGGAGAGGGAGAGGGTGGGATGATGTGGGAGAATGGCATTGAAACATGTATACTATCATGTAAGAAACAGATCACCAGTCTAGGTTGGATATAGGATAGAAGATGCTTGAGGCTGGTGCACTGGGATGACCCAGAGAGATGATATGGGGAGGGTGGTGGGAGGCGGGTTCATGTTTGGGAACTCATGTACACCTGTGGTGGATTCATGTCAATGTATGGCAAAACCATTACAGTATTTTAAAGTAAAAAAATAAAAATAAAAAAGTTCATGTTTACTGAGGCCAACCTGTAAAGGTTCAACTCAATAGATTCAATAAGAAACACCAGTACTTCTATTGCAGGTGGCACACAACCACATTTAGAGAAATTCTGCATTAGACATAAATAGTAGCATCATTCACTCTATTTGAGAAATTAAAAGGAAAATAATTTTCTTTCCTGTGAGTTGGTAAAGGAGCATATCAAACCACTCAAATCTTCTGCTCTTTAATAACAAAAATTGGTTAAGCAAGAAGCAACATATGATGCTAATTTCTCCCTTTGATTCTTGACCTAAAGAAGAGAGTACAAATTGTAAGCTGACTCTCAGTATTATTCATCATTTAAACACCTTTTACCAAACATTTAGAGTATATTTCAGCAGTTGAAAAACAAATGCTCTACGCAGAAACCCTGCTGGAGCTTTCCTCCTATCTATGGCTTCATGCCCAATTACATTCAGGAAGGTGACCTAAAAAACTAGGTCCTGGAACCGCTATAAACAACAAGGCCAAATGTATACCTAGAATGACCAGTTTGTAATAGAGATTCTGCTATTTTCCTTTGCAATGGAATAGAAAATAGAGCCATATGCAAAAGGACTACTGGTATACTTGGAATTCATTCTCACATTTTCTAGGAAGAACTGTTGCTCCTGCTCCAGGTTTATTTGAGTGGGATTTCTGCATTCTCATATGGTTCTGGGATCCTGAAAAATAACACATTTCAATAAAAATGGGCATTCAGATCAGCTAGGATCTTCAGAGGCATATGTTGGAAGTCTTGAACTAAGAGTAGAGAAATGCATTCCCACCCCATGTCTAGCAGTGGGATGGCTGTGTTGCAACAGTTTTCTGCATTGGCTTCATCAAAGAAAACCAAGAGAGAGTGTGTGCAGGTGTGGGGAGGGAGGTTAAGGAAAGCAGTGGAAGGAGAGACAAGAGGAGAACTCACTAGCAGTCTAGTCCCTTGTTCTTGGTGTCTTGGAGACTGTTTACCTTTAATGTGCCTATACGCACTTCATGAGAACTCTCCCAATTGGTGTAAATCAATTGGATTTAAGTTTTTTAAGAAACATATCTTCATTTTTAGAACAGGTTTAGTTTGACAGCAAAGTTGAAGACAGTAGAGAAATTTCCCATAAGCTCTCAGCTTTAAACTTGCAGAGCCTAGATCATTATCAACATCGCCCACCACAACGGTACATGTGTTATAACTGATAAACCTGAATTGACACATCATTATCTCCCCAAATCCAGAGTTTACACTAGGGTTCACTCTTGATTTTGTACATTCTGTGAACTTGAACAAATGTATAATGCCTTGTATCCATTGTTGTAGTATCATATGGAATGGTTTCATTGCCCTTAAAATCTGTCTTTACAACCAAGGATTTCTAAAAAAGTCGGACGTGGGATTATTTATTAGTAACACCATTAAATTATCTGGAGTTGTAAATGGCAATCCGCTCCAGTGTTCTTGCCTGGAAAGTTTCATGGACTGAGGAGTCTGGTGGGCTACAGTCCATGGGGTCACATGGGATGTGACTAAGCACTCACGCACACCATTAATTTATGGAGAGTTAACGTTGGAGGAATAACTTCTGGTGTTAACTAATGTAAAGAGTGACGTAGCCATGCATTACATTAAAAGACAAGCTTCTTAAATGGAAAGAAAAAAGGGAGAGAGAAAAAAAAAAACTTTTCTTTTGCTTTCTGCCCACACTTTAATCTCAAAGGTAAATATTTAAAAAACACAGCATGTACAGAGGCTTTGGATGTTGTAAACAGTATACCACTTTAAAATCTCATTTTCTTAAATATGTTTCTATTACACTTCACTGATCAAAAATTATGGTTTTAATTCTATGACTCTTGACCAAGGGATATTTGAAAGTGTCCCCTTATGTTGCAGAGATATTTTGCTCAAATCTTGTTTGAATTATGGATATGTTATTAAGTTATTCATGTTTTCCTGTCTTAGTAACAAATGGCCCCAAATGTTTTTTTAACAGTCATAAATAATCTGTTTGCTTAAATGCTCAAACTCTTGCAAAATTCAGTCCCTCAAATTTCATTGTCTTAAATTTAAAACTCACCCATGCAATTATCTGAAGTTCATACATCATCCTTGATGATGTTCTGGCTCCCCTGCCACTTGGTGAGTGATGATTACCAACTTCTCATTGTCTTTCTGCTTTTACTTCTGTTTATATTTTTTCCTTTAGCTTTGAGTTTGCTATTTTTTTCATACATTCCTGTAAATTGTTTAACTGTTTCTTAACTTTGAAGCTTGATCCTATGGTCTGTTTTGACTTTTTGCTTCTGTGATCTAACACTTTCTAAACACTATTTTCAAAGTTTAGAAAGAAAGAACATGTTAGAATATATATATAAACCAGGAGAAGAAGCATGCTAGATTATCTCTGATATTTTAGGAAAAAAGAACTCAATTTTTCTGAAGACTTCAGGAAACAAACACATAATACAGAATAACTGGAGAAAATGGGAAGAATAATTCTAGCATCAAAGTTTCTTAAGGAACAGAGGACTTAGACTTGCTTCTCTCCTTTCAGAATTCAGCAGCTGATGGAGATGCTATGTTAGAAAAAGATGAGCAGTGATTTCAAGTGGTGTGGAAGCCTCACAGGTAAGGCTTGAAGATCCATCAGTAATTTTTGCTGTCCTGATTTGGAACACATTACTGTTTTGCACAAAGTGAACACATGTTCTTCAAACCTAATAAAATGAAAAAGTGAGATATATCTAAGACAGTTTTCTACTACTATAATATTAGAAGAGGATTGAGAGATTTTCTCAAGTAAAACACTATCTGTGAACATGTTTTA
Organism: Madoqua kirkii; assembly: GCA_006408675.1. Taxonomy (NCBI): domain Eukaryota; kingdom Metazoa; phylum Chordata; class Mammalia; order Artiodactyla; family Bovidae; genus Madoqua; species Madoqua kirkii. The sequence goes on from SJYC01006503.1 coordinate 11,277, forward strand.
TCTTTAGAATGAAAAAACAGTGAAATAAATGTTTTATTATTACTTTTTAGATTCTATGTCTGTCAGTTTCTCACTTATATTAGTCTCTAGATATCCTTCTGTTCAAATCCAGAACATTAAAATTTTACAAGTTTTCTAAGCTTCTCAGAAAAATAATATTTACTTGCTTGTTGACTTTGAACTGCCGTTTATTAAGCATTGTTTAAGTGAAGACTTATTACATAATATTTTTATAACTTTATGATAAGAATCTATAATTATATTTATTTTTGTTATGGAGATTTCAACACTTTCTGAATTTGTTTAAGTATATCTCAGTTTCTGAAAACAGAGAAAGCCCATTTGAATACCAATCTTTCTACCAGCGTGTATGCCCTTTGAAGGCTGATTCTAAATTTTACATCCCCAGGGCCTCTCATTTGTTAAATGAATGAAAAAATAATGATGCATATTTAAAGTAGAGAGTTATGTTCTCTTGATTCACAGTCTTTCTGTTTTCCTTGCTGCTGCTGCTAGATCAATTACTAGCAGGTTTTTTTTCCAAAAAATTTATCAACCAAATGACATTTGGACTGGCATTTCTTTATAAGTGTACTTATTTTGAATGAATTATGTATGTAAAACATCTAGGACAGCCTTGTCTCAGTGTAAAGATTTTTGTTTTCTTTTGCTATTATTATTATTGCAAAATATATTTGATTTAAATTTATATAAATGCTGCTAATATCCATTAAGAAATAAAAAGCAAAAAAAAAAACTTTAGGAAAGAACAAAGCCATTCAATTGACTCTGAGAGCTATTTTTCTCTTGTGAGAGTACACTTTCTAATTCATAGCATAGATTATGAATCATGCCTATTTGATTAAAGAATCATCTCTTTCTGTTTCTGAACATGACAAATGGCTCCTGTTTTTTTGAAAGGTGACAATGCAACATTAGTTTGATTTTTCTGTAGGGCCATAATGATCTTTGCTAATGGGCTAAAGCAATACATCCAAATGAAAAATTAAAATGTTTACTATCCTTACTCTGTATTATGTAAGAGTTCCTCGGAGACCATCATTTTCATTATCAAGAACGATTTATCCTGTGTGATTTATTTTGCTGTGAAATTCAGAGGACAGACACATTTTTGACTTTATATACAGTTTCATCTCTTATGAGGCAACAAGAAGCACAATAACCTTTCAGGAAACATTGAAAGCAGACGCTTATCACATGAAATAGTTTGAACTATTCAACATCCACAGCTAATTCTGTCATGCTTTGCTAAAGTAGTGCAGCATTTAAATACTGAAGAAGCAATATACTGATAATGAAACCATTTCCAGGCAAAGAACTTAGAACAGGTATTTAGTCTGGATAGTTTTCATTGTAAATGTCTGTGAGTCCTAAAGACATTTCAGGCTAATGCAATGCAAAGAACTGCATCTGGAGGGAAAGGTATATGTCTCTTTTAATCAAAATGTATTACTAGACCAACCAAGGGTTGTTTTTCCATTTAAGGGAAAACAACCCTTTAGTGGTCTATTAATACATATATGTAATTAATTCAATTTCAAATGTTATTTGCTTAACCCAAAGTTATGAAATGATTTGTATATGCCAGGCATTTCCTTATTACTAGAAGATTCTAGGGTAGTAAATGGGCAGGTTCAATGCGTTAGCGTATGGAGCCCACAAATGAATATTTGCGATAAAAATTAAAGTGTCAGTTCTCATCACAGTTGAATATTTTACTGACTGCAACAAAAATTAGTTTTTGATTTACAATACTTTCTTGTTTCTTGCTTTGTTTTCTGTGGTTTTCAGTTGTTGTGTATAAGTGTCTAACATGCATGTGATGTACTATTATTATAAATTCACAAGAAAGAAAGGATAAGAAGAGACAGCTCAGATTTAAAATGAATCAATTCTTGCTAATCACAGTGATGGGAGGCCACCAACCGTACTGTAACCAAATTATGAAAAACATTAGTTTAAGAGGTTTTTTTTACATTTACCAGTAAATTTTAAATTTCTTTTTCCTTGCTGTTGCTCTCTCTCTTTCTTTGGTAAATAATTTTTAAAAATGATTATTATAGTATAGTTTACCAATTGTTTCTCTGTGATAAATCTTTAGGGCAGTGGTTGAATGGGGTCACACACACCCTACCCTAATCCTGCTATAGTGGGGAGTTGGGGAGACAACACTTAACATTTCTAAACTTTGGTTTCCTTAACTGTGCACACAGATAATCATAGTGCCCATCTGCTATTATGGGAATTAAATGAGATCATGCACATAAGCTCTTAATATAGCAGAAACAGTCAGTACATATTTTTATCTAAAATATTTGATTGTAAAGTTGTACAGTTGCAAAGTGAATTTTAGGAAAAGGTATTTTTCACTGGTGTCAAACTGTCAGTATAAAATCTATTAGTGATCAAAGAGATTTGAAGTTTGCCCTTAAGAGAGTTATATTTTATTCTGTGAATGAGATACCAGTGGATGACTGTAGGTAAAGCCAGGAAGGAAAGCTACTTTTACTCAGAGCTTAATTCCTCAGGAAGTATTTACTCAGCCATCCACTATAATTTCTTCCCAGGGATGAAACATTGACTCACAAATTACCTGTTCTTCCCTAGAGCTGTTCTCTTTTTATGTAGGTGACATTTTTCACCTCTCATTTGCAAGTCCACCTGAAATGAGTTGTTTATGGCCAGTGAGGGAGGAGGTGCAAGAAATGCAACAGAATTTGGATTCTGTTTCATTTTTTCTGAGCATTATGGGATCACACATGGAAGAAATTTGAAATTAATGTCTGAGAGCTGCATTTCTGAATCATCTACTGTCCAGTAAGTGTGTATTATAGAGAAATGATAAAAGTAAAATATTTGTTTCTATGTATAAAAGTATAACATAGTTTTCTATTTTTATGTCAAATTGACCCCAAAATTCTCCTCATGGAATATCAGAAAAACTTTAACAAAATTTTGTCTGCAACCCAACAATTTGGTAAATATTAGGGATGTCTTCCAAATTACTTCTGATAAATTCTCACTCTGAATGAATGGAGAGGCATTGGTTTTTCTTATATGTTTTTCTTATCTGTTTCTTACATGTTTTTCTTATATGTTTCTGAATCTCACCTATGGCTGCCTTAAGAGCTGGTTTGGGTTGTTTTCTTCAGGCATGCCTTTGAGTCCTGTAATACTTGAACTCTGAATCTATAGAAATGATCAGATTAAACATGTATTTGTATTTAAAAGTTCTGCATGTAGGAATTATGCATTTCTGTAAATAGCTTTCAATTTTAAGCCCATCAAGTAAGATGGATTTGGGCACATGGGTCAGTGGGCTGCTAACAGAGACTGTGACCTCATGGTTCAGGAACTATGAAAAGTAATACATTTTATTATATTCCCTGGTGGCTCAGTTGGTAAAGGATCCACCTGCAATGCAGGAGACTCAGGTCAACCCCTGCATGGAGAAGATCCCTTGGAGAAGGAAATAGCTACCCACTCCTGTATCCTTGTCCAGAAAATTTCATAGAGAAAAGAGCCGGGTGGCCTGTAGTCCATGGGGTTGCAAAGAGTCGGACATGATTTAGCAACTAAACAACCACCACCATAGACATTAAAGATCCAAGAACGTTCACTCAGGTTTGTACTAGACTGCCAACACCACATATTTGAGATTGTGAGGAATATCTGACAGTTATAGAGTTGTTTCACTGTGACCTTGTGGATATGAAATTAGTTTACCTTTATCTATAGTAGGTGATTCAATCAACTTGTGAAAGTAAGCAGTAGTATTTTATTTGTGGTCAGATACTAAGATTTCTAGACTGCATTTATATTCCTAGGAAAAATGACTGAACAGAAGAGTGCTCATTTGATAGATTAGATTAGCATTTAAACTGGTACATGCACCATGATGTACCAGTGACGTATGTCTGCCTCTGTGTGATTCTCACAATGTTATAATATGCTGATTCTAGTGTGACAGGATGTTGCTACCCATTGTCAGTAAATTTGAAGTCCTGACTTGAATTCATTTGCAAATACCAAAGTTATACTTGTTGCAGTTAAACTCTGTTGGTTGGGCATATGGGACATGTCAAATAGAGATAAACCCTCTATGGTGAATTGAATAGACAGCTGTCAGTTTCTTAGGCTTTAAAACCAGTTAGGGAGAGGCATCTAGAACAATTTAATTCTCATAAACTTTTTACCAGTCCTTACTTTCATGCCTATTTATCTATCCATCCATCTATCTGTCATCTGTCTTTTCCTCTCTGAGAAATTTTTATGCATGTATGCGGTATGGATATATATCTCAAAGATACCTGGAGATGCAAAATTAATCATTCATTCATTAGGTGGGTTATAAAATTGAACCGAAGCTGCAATACGGTATTGTAGAAAAAATATAATTGTGGGATATAAAAATCTGCTCTCCCTTTTCTAAGTCCCTTTCATTCATTAAACATAAAAGAAAAATCAAAATTTCCTATCGTGTTTAAGCCTTAGCCCAATCCAATAATTTAAATAGTATCTTCAGGTAAAGGGATTCCCTGGCGGCTCAGTGGTAAAGAATCTGCCTATGATTCAGGAGACAGAGGAAAGTCAAGTTCAGTCCTAAGTCAGGAAGATCCTCTGAAGGAAAGCATGACAAGCCACTCCAGTATTCTTGCCTGGAGAATTCCATGGACAGAGGAGCCTGATGGGCTACAGTCCATAGGGTCACAAGGAGTGGGACACAACTGAAGTGAATGAGCACACATATACATGTTCAGATAATATCATCCTCTTAAAATTTTTCATAGGTATTCTGCAACAACATTTGCCTTTTTGAAGTCCTGTATGAGGTTGGGTGATTGTAGTATGTAAGAGATGAGTCACTGGGTGGAGTGACCCCTCCCTCCTCTGATCTCCAGGAGAGGTTTCTTGCTCGCTTTATGGCTGGGCAGTAGTCTGGGCACTGTAGCTGAAGTCTCCTCCTCTTCTGGTCTTTTGGCTTGATGATAATCCTGAGACATTGTCTGGTTCAACAAATTTCATTTAATCTCCAATTGGGATTGGGGACTCCTTGAGTGCTTTTTACAATGAATTTTGTTCAGCCCTGATGTGAGTGATCTGCACCATAGCTCTCGATACACACCCCTCTCCTCCTATTTTAAGTCCTGTGCCCCGTTTCTCCACTGTTCTGGAAACTATCTAGTCAGATAGCCCAGATGGTGACCCAGGAAGATAAAAATTCAAGTGTCAGTCTGCATGCAACTATCAGACTGCAGTAACTAAGTTGATAGGTCTGTACTCCCCTGGGTGAAGAGGCAGTCTGAAATACAATGTCTTTGAAGATATATAGGTTTGAAAGTAGATGGGATAAAATGAGGATAGCAAAAGGTCTCATCATTTTTGTTCTTCTTATTACCCATACATACCCAATACAACTCACTATCATTTAGTCAATGTCTTGAAATAGTAACACTGGGATACAAATTAAGAGCCATTTAATTCCTCTCTCTCTCTCTTTTTCTGTTTCTCTCTCTTTTTATAATCCAAAATCTATAGCTTAAAATGCACAAGTCAAAGGGGATTTTTATATTTGGAGATTTCTTTAGATAGAATTCCATGAACATAGATCTCCCAGGCATGATTGTTTAAATACTAATGAAGAAACAAAATTATTTAGCAAATTTTCTTCTAAAGGCACTTATCTGTCATGCATAGCACTGTAATTGGCATTGGTGAAACAGTACTATTGTAAATAAGAGGCCCTCACTTTGCTAATTACTCTAGTCATAATTTTTCAGATTGACTCTTTGGAAGACTTAGAATATTTCATAAGGACTTGGAGTTAGTCTCCTCACATCTTAATTTTAATTACCAAGAGTACCTTAGAGTAAATGAATGAAACATCACAATAATGATGAGAAAACTAATTTTCTCATCTTGTTTTTGTTGTTCAGTTGATAGGTCATCTCCGACTCTTTGCAGCCCCATGGACTGTAACACACCAGATTCCTCCCAGAGGTTGCTCAGATTCATGTCCTTTGAGTCAGTGATGCTATCTAATCATCTTATCCTCTGCTGCCCCCTTCTCCTGTTGCCTTCAATATTTCCCATCATCAGAGTCTTTTCCAATGAGTCAGTTCTTCCCATCAACTAGTCAAAGTATTGGAGCTTCATTTTCAGCATCAGTCCTTCCAATGAATATCCAGGGTTGATTTCCTTTAGGATTGACTGGTTTGATCTCCTTGTAGTCCAAGAGATTATCAAGAGTATTCTGTTGGCCAAAGCACTTAGGCAAACAGAGACATTTTCATTACCATAAAATTTTATCTTATAAATATGATTTGTAAAATATTTATTATAAATTTTATTATATAAATATATATTTTACAAACATAAATTTTATTATATAAATTTTATTTTATTATATAAAAATTTTATAAAATAATATAAATTATTATATTATTATTATTTTTATTAGGAAGGGCATGCTACTAGAGTTCACCTCTCAGTGTGCATGTGCTCAGCTGCTCAGTCACGTGCAACTCTTTTCAACCCGATGGACTGTAGCCCGCCTGCCAGGCTTCAATGTTCAGAGAATTTGCCCTGGCAAGAATACCAGAATGGGTTGCCATTCTCTTCTCCAGGGGATCTTCCCGACCCAGTGGTCAAACTCTGCTTCTTGCATTGGTAGGTGGATTTTTTTATCACTGCATCAGAAACTCAGTAGCCTAAGGCAAGTGTCAGACTGCTCTTTGGGAGAAGTTAATTCTTCACTACACAGCAGGATCCTTTTATAAATAAATCCACAGACTTGTATACAGGTCTGCATTTGAAATCAAGCCTACACTTGTAAACACATCTGAACTTGTACACAAGTCTCCACTTGTCTTCAGGAGTCTAAAGTTAAAATTTCTAGTTAAACTTTACCTTCTTCTCTTACATTTATTTCTCTTTGAAAAGAGTATTCCTCAACATAATTTGTTTAAAAAGGCTCATTTTGTTCATCTAACAAAATATTTATAAAAATCATCTTAAATTTTAATTTCTGTCAGTGCATTTAACTAAACACAGGCATCTTTAAAGCAGTTTAAATTTAGTATGTTTTATGAATGAAGTTTCTTCCAAAATTATGAACTTCTTGAAGGCAGGTATTATATACCTTTTTAAATTTTTGATTTCTAAGATTCTCAAGCGGAGAAGGCAATGGCACCCCATTCCAGTATTCTTGCCTGGAGAATCCAGGGACAGAGGAGCTCAGTGGGCTGCCGTCTATAGGGTCGCACAGAGTCAGACACGACTGAAGTGACTTAGCAGTAGCAGCAAGATTCTCAAGAGTATGTGTTTTATATTCTTGTTGCTGCTGCTGCTAAGTTCTTTCAGTCGTGTCTGACTCTGTGTGACCCCATAGACGGCAGCCCACCAGGCTCCTCCGTCCCTGGGATTCTCCAGGCAAGAACACTGGAGTGGGTTGCCATTTCCTTCTCCAATGCATGAAAGTGAAAAGTGAAAGTGAAGTCGCTCAGTTGTGTCCGACTCTTCGTGACCCCATGAACTGCAGCCCACCAGGCTTCTCTATCCATGGGATTTTCCAGGCAAGAGTACTGGAGTGGCGTGCCATTACCTTCTCCAAATATTCTTGTTACTTGTTACTAGTAAACATTTATTTGAGTGTAAGTGAATGCAATCAAATATCAGGAGAATTATATTACAGCCTATAAAAAACATCAGATATAACAACAGTGCTCAAAGAACCTTCATTGTTCAAAATTAACCAAATTATTTTAGTGATTTATAAGTCCCAACAAAATGAGTATCAAATTGGTGATAAACAGTGCCAACCCTATCACCACAAAGGCATCACTACCACCCTAAATATGACAACATTTTGTATTATTTAATGGTGCGATACAGCTACTTCCAATAAAGCCAGGAAACACTTTCAGGATGTCGTCATTATTCTATCTGATATATTATTTAAGTATTTGGAATTTTAGCTTTGGTTGGAGCTGTCCCCAGCACATTAAGACATGTCTTGCCAGGAATCAAATTCATGTGAGGATATTTCAAAGAAAGGTTTATACATATCTAAGGAGGAGGCATTTGAGAGCTCAGTGGAGGTTTGTCCCTAGATTTTAATCCTCTGGAGAGAATTACTCTAAGTGGAAATTGGAAGGTCTTGTCCCCTGGAACCCTTGTTGCTTCTGTCATAGGAACCCTGCACTAAGTAGTGATATGTGAGCCAAGGTAGGGCAAAAACTTTTATCTGTTTTATGAGGATTCAGTATGGATTCTAAGCAGCAGGGAATGAATGTGAGCTGCTTTAGGATATTGAGGGTTCATGGCAGCAGCAGCAGGAGACTGTGTGCGGTGGTTAGTTGCTCAGTCATGTCTGACTCCTTATGACCCCATGGACTATATATGGCCCATCAGGCTCCTCTGTCCATGGGAGTTCTCCAGGCAAGAATACTGGTGTGGCTTGCCATGCTCTCCTCCAGAGGATCTTCTCAACCTAGGGATTGAACCCAGGTCTCCTACATTGCAGGAGGATTCTTTACTGTCTGAGCTGCCAGGGAAGCCATTCTTTAAGGGAAGAGACCAGAATTATCCAAGGGATAGCTCAGGGCAAAGGTGAACTCTATCAAGATATTCCTACTTTAAATATTCTATTGATGAGATTTTGGGTTATTTTTTTCTAGCTTGTATTGCTTACAAAAATGACACAGGTACAGTCTACTATTTCAAAAATTAAATTTATGGTCATTTTTTATGCAAAGGCAGGTCACCAAAAAAATCATTAGTAATGCTAAGTATTAGTAGCTCATTGCTACCCTTTTTAGGCTATTCTGGTTGGTCTAAGAATTGGATTGACATGAGACAAATTAACAGGAAAATGTCATTTAATTATGTCTGTATAGGGGACCAAGAACAAATTAGGCAGTTGGGGCTTATATGCCATCTGAGAAAAGGACAAAGGGGTAGGGGTTTGGGGCTTCATAAGGGTGGAAGGCTATTTGTATGGAGATGAAAGAGCAAATGTTTGATACAAACTTTGGAATGCTATGCAGATATAATGGGAAGCAAAGCCAACTTCAGCCTCCAGGCTCTTCTGAATCCCTTTACAATACCTGGTCCATTTTTTAAAAAATTAATAGATATCTCTGGTGACAGTGCTTTTCTGGGAGCAAGCCCATTATCTAACTACTTTTAGGCAGTTAAGGGAAAAGTAAAAAAAAAAAAAGACTTCCTGAATCTTCTGTTTCTTAAAAGTTTGAATGACTGTCTCTTATACACATCTCCAGGCTCTTCTGAATCCCTTTACAATACCTGGTCCATTTTTTAAAAAATTAATAGATATCTCTGGTGACAGTGCTTTTCTGGGAGCAAGCCCATTATCTAACTACTTTTAGGCAGTTAAGGGAAAAGTAAAAAAAAAAAAAGACTTCCTGAATCTTCTGTTTCTTAAAAGTAATCAGCAAGATACATTTTGGGGTGACAAAGTTTGCTCCCCAGTAAAGACTTGTAATGGGCTAATAATGAGCTTGGTATAGGCAAGGAGGCAATTTCCATGGTACTCAATGTTATTCAGAGAAATGGAACCAATGGGATGTATAGAGAGCTGTAAGAGTAAATGTATTAAGAGAATTGGCTCACATGATTATGGAGGCTGAAAAGTCCCACCATCGGCAACAATAGAATCTACCATTGGCAAACAATAGAATCAGGAAAGCTGGTGGCATAATTCACTCTGAATTCAAGGCCTGAGAACTAGGTGGGGTGCTGGTGTATGTTCCACAGTCCAAAGGCCCTAGAAACAGGAGGTCTGAGTTTAGATTCAAGGGCAGAAAAAAGAAATACCCCAACTAAAGAAGCGACAGAAAGAACTTTTTCGTTTGCCTTTTGTTCTATGCAGGCCCTCAAGGGATTAGATGATAAGGATCTTATTTATGTTGTCAATTAATTCAAATGCTAACTTCTTCTGAAACAGACACATTCAGAAATAATGTCTTACCAGCCATCTGGACATTCCCTTAGCCTAATCAAGTTGACACATAAAGTTAATTCTCACAGCTTCTTATGCCTTAGTTCCTAAATTCCATCTTTACTCCATTCTCTTTATGCTATTTCTGATCTTTCAGATCAAGAATTTTGAATTGGTGAATGCTATATCAATTCTTTAAGTTAAATTCAGAAAATATGTTTTGGCACTATATTTTGCCTGTTTGTTCACATAGTGCCTTTTTATAGTTGAGATCCATTATTATTTAAACATTTGTGAATTAATCCATGGGTATAGCTAGCAGGTATAACACTGTTTCTATGGAGATATGCATTCTGAATTCCAGTGAAATATCATATACAGCTAAGTAGGCAGAGTAATGATCTCCCAATGATGTCCACAGCATAATTCCCCAAATCTGTAAATCTATTATTTCATGTAACTAAAAGGACCTTGTAGATGTGATTAAGACTTCCCAGGTGGTGCTATCAGTAGAGAACCCAACTGCCAATGCAGAAAACAGAAGAGAAATGGGTTTGAACCCTGGTTTGGGAAGATCCCATGGAGGAGGAAATGGCAACCCACTCCAGCATTCTTGCCTGGAGAATCCCCATGGACAGAGGAGCCTGGTGGGCTACAGTCCATGTAGTTGCAGGGTCAGACATAATTGAGGCTCTCTAGCATGCAAATCTAATAAAAAATCTCTGAAAGTGGAAAGCCTTTCCCAGCCTAGTCAGAGGCTGTAGTCAGAGGAAGATGTGATAATGGAAGAATGTCAAACAGATTGAATGTGGGACTTCCTTAGAGGCTAGTCATTAAGACTGCACACTTAAAATTCAGGAGGTGTGAGTACAATCTCTGGTGGGAAAACTACAATCCCACATGCGAAGTGGTCTGGGCAAAAAAAAAAAAAAAAGATGAAATGTTCGTGGTTTGAGGGTAGATTAGGGACCCACACCACAAGCCAAAGACTGTGGGTGGTATCTAAAAACTACAGGAGACCAGGAAACCGATTCTCCCCTAGAGCCTCCAGAAAAGAACACAGCCCTTTCCAACACCTCGATTTTAGCCGATTTCTGACTTTTGGCCTCCAGAACTATAAGGCAATGCTTTAATATTGTTTTAAGCCACCAAATTTATTGTAATTTGTTTTTTTAAATAAACAAACATTTTATAGGACATATCTAGTTAGTAAGTTGGAGACTGCTTGCATTAATTAGCTTTTTGAGGTTTGAAAATACAGTATTTTTAATAAAGTTTCTGTCCTCAACTTATGCAGAGATTGTTATTGTTCAGTTGTAAATTCGTGTCCTGCTCTTTGAGACACTAGGCTTCCCTGTCCTTCACTATCTCCCAGAGTTTACTCAAACTCATGTCTGTGGAGTCAGTGATATTATCTAACTATCTCATCCTCTGTTGCCCCCTTCTCCTGTCCTTAATCTTTCCCAGAATCAGGGACTTTTCCAATAAGTCAATTCTACATCAGCTGGTCTAAGTATTGGAGCTTCAGCATCAGAGCTTCCAATGAATGCTTAGGATTGATTTTCTTTAGGCAAGAAAGATTGAGGGCAAGAGGAGAAGGGAGCGACAGGATAAGATGATTAGATGGCATCATTGACTCAATGGACATGAGTTTGAGCAAACTCCAAGAGATAGCAAAGAGCTGAGAAGCCTGGTGTGCTGCAGTCCACGGGGTCACCAATTGGATATGACTTAGCAACTGAAGAACAACAACACAGTCAAAGGCTTTAGCATAGTCAATGAAGCAGAAGCAGATGTTTTTCTGGAATTCTTCGCTTTTTCTATGATCCAACAGATGTTGGCAATTTGATCTCTGGTTCCTCTGCCTTTTCTAAACCCAGCTTGTACATCTGGAATTTCTTGATTCATGTACTGCTGAAGCGTAGGTTGAAGAACTTTGAGCATTACCTTGCTAGCGTGTGAAATGAGTGCAATTGCACATGTGCACAAACACAACTGCAAACACGCATGCAAGTATAGGCATTCTCTTATTTTGTGAATCTGTTTAGGCACAATGCTTAGAGTTTAATGTACGTTCTCTTATTTAGTGGTCAACTCCATTTCAGGTAGGAATGAGTACAGCCCAACAAAAAGATGATGCTTTCCTTAAGATTCTGTAGCTACTGACTGAGGGAGTTGAAACTAATCAGGCCTGTCAGACTGCAAAGTATGCTTGCTGTACTGTACAACCACAGAATAAATTCAAAACTAAAACTGCCATGTGGAGTTATTTGTACTTTATTTGAATCTATTATGTAAAACTAAAATAGTGTAAATCACAAAAAAGCATGCCTAAGTGGTAGTTAAATGATAATAATAAAAACTCTAATTTTACAATGATTTCTTTATACTCAGGGATTATATTGTTAACCTTCAAATGACTTTCTCTTTGGAATATCCAGATGTACTATTTTCCCTGATGGGCCTACCAAAGTACTACATTATTATTATTATCAAAATCATTTTGATTTATACAGTCTTAGGTATAAGAAATATGATAAGATTATCTACAAGCTTATGAAAAGCAGTATCTCTGATGTAAATGAATACAATCTCATTATACTTGTCATGTTTCTCTCCCAGAACAGTCAGCTCTATGTCTGACCTCAGCTTGTCCTCACCATTCACACTGACAGGCCTGCTGCGCTTGGCATTGCCCTAAGAGGAAATCCTAAAAGATGGGAAATTTCACTGTACATTTCATTGTACATTGTGTAACTGAGGAAGAAGAAGCATTAAAGTTAAAATAATAATCAAATGAAAACAGAATAATTATGGCAGCAATTAGGTGGTGTATATATTTTCTCGATTCTCATCCCAGTCACAGAGCAATTATGAGGAGAGTAAAAGCAAAGGACAGAGATGTATAATGCTGAAGATTGAAATACAAGGCCCTTGTTAGTACTCATAAAAGCACTCTGCTTCTGAACTCACATGAGAAAGAAACATTGAGTCATTATTATCCTATAAATTAGTCATTTTGAGAACTACCTATCTCTTTGATTGCCCTCCTTATAATAGAATCTTTTGGAACTACATAATAAATCTTTATTTTAAGGCAAAACAATGTCCAACTTGAGACTTCTGGTGTCAAGAAGAGAACATCCCATCAATCAACAGGTGCCAGCATTGTTACAACTGAATCTGAAAAGAATGTAGTTTAACCCAGGGGAATATATATGATGTCTTTATTTTTTTAAGGTTTATTAAGGTAGACCAGTTGGTGCCTGTGGAGAACTAAGTGTGAAATAGTTGTTGAATGACACAGAGCTGAAATAGTGTTTATTGTACCATGAGCTTATCTTTCCATGCACATTGATGATTGGAGGCTGATGAATGAATAAAGCATAAAAAGAGTTCCTTTGTTATACATGTAAAAGGTTTCTTCCTTTGGGGTTTAATTATATTTTGCTTAATAAATTTCTTCAAAATATTACACTTGGAGCTTCTACTCTAGTGAATTTTATCAGGTAGATGTCAAAAAACAAACATGAGAAAGAATGTCTAGAGGAAAGCAAAAACATCATGATTAAGACAATATACTCAAATATAGATGCATCTCCAAGGTCTGAGATTTATTGTATTTTTAATTTTGAGAAACAGTCCTCATTGCTAATGGTAATATTTGAAGAGTTTTTCAAAGTATTTTAAGAAAATAGAAATGGAAATCAGAAATTAGAACATTTGAAGAAAATTAAATGGCTCTCTCAGGAAATGAATACTTGGCCTGAGCATTCCCACTGTAGTTGTATACACAATTTGAACATTTTCTAGAAAGAATTCTTTATGACTGGTGACTATGGTGTTCTTCCCATCTTTGTGGGTATATTTGTATTGACTCAAGTCAGCTGCAGAGGATCAGTGTCTTTATCTATGTACACTTCACATGTGCTAGTAAATTGGTAGACACATAGAGGTTATGGAATGCAATAACTACCTGTTATAACAGTATTTAAAAGGATAAGAGTGATAAAAGGCAAGGACAAAGTGTCTCCTTAACTCTGAAGGCCACAAAGTCTAAGCCTGAATATGGGCTTAAAAAGTTTCTTATTATAAAGCCATTTTTATTATGACATACTTTAAACAGTTAAGATAACATTTAAATGAAATGGAATCAAATTGTTACTGATTTTAAATTTCTATGTATAGAGTTTTCAGTGTGACCTACTCCACTGCAGTATTTTCATTTACACTTCTCATTCATTTCTAATGTACTGACATTGTTCTCTGTGTTGTATCTGCCAGAATGGATTGAGGCCATCTAGAGCAATAGATATTAGAACCAGTGGAAAGTGATTATAGGTGGCATCTGGCAGGAGTCATTTTCTCTTAAGGCTTTGACATGTCATTCCTGGTAAATCGGCTCCATTAGCTATCTAAAGGCACCAGATGTACCATAGGAGATTATACCAATAAATCTTTTATGGATTATATATATATATTACTATTTCTGATTCACTGCGGTTCATATAAGCTCAACTATGTTTGTCTGGAAATGGATTCCAATTTAAGCTTCTTAGGTGCTTCTTTACAAAATAAATGTTTCTGATAGTTGTTCTTGCATGATATAACTCAATATTAAAGATAAATTCTTTTAGCACATATTAGTATATTGATAAAACTATCTTATCTGCTTGACTCCAAATTTTTCAGTAGGTTAGATCTTGTCAAATTCAATAAATACTACAGAAACATTTTTAGTGAAATATTTTCACTTATTCCATCTATGTGAAATGAGTATTGCCAGGTAGTTCAAAACATGTAAAAATTAAATGAATATATCAAGGGGAGAGTATTTTGAGCCTCATGATTGTTTGATGATAGATGTGAACTGGAGTCAGGATGTTAAAGGGTGCTGTACAAGCTCTTTGAGTTGCCTTTCTTTATTCTATGAGCACTGGCCACAATTAACCTAATTTATAAACAAGCTTCTTATTACTTACAGCCATGTCTATTTCTTACCTCTGTACTTAAATTCTACACTTCCTTCTGAGTTTGGCTCATACTTCTTAAAAATTCTTATTAAATTTCCTGTAATCATCAATGCCTTTTCTATCTTAATATCTATTGCAGTACATAGAGCCAGAAAGAGTTATCACAGTCAGATTCTCTCTTCTACATAGTGGTTGAATTTCTGCTCATGCCACAAGTCCCAGATCAAGTATTTCCTCTCTTATTTATCTAAGAAAATTGATCAGTGACCCCTCTGTGCCAATCTTGTGCCTGGTATATACCATTACCTTTGTATTTCTCGCACTCCAATACTGTTTCTATTTATTTTTACTTGTTCTCTCCTACTCTCCTTTTCAGAACTCCTTTGACTTTTGCTTCTCAATATAAAGTTAAACAGAATGGAAAAGTAAAAGGGAGTGTGGTAGATACATGAACTTCCCTCATCTTGGATTTTTATTTTTTAATACTAACATCTATTAATATGTTGCATTCTAAAGATTTGTTTGAGCACTGTTCTTAAGCAATTTACTCATTCAGTTTTTATTGTTTTTATAGGCATTTTTGAAGAGCTACCAATATGTTCATTTCTTTGCTTACTGTTATAGAGATCACATAGTATTAAAGTATTTACCCTAAGGGAATTTGTTATTCTTTGGAGAGGTAAATATAAATATTCCAGAAAAACTCCAGAATTACTCTAAACAGAATCTAAATGCCAAATTGAATAATGCAGCAAATCAGTTGCTGGAGTCCAGCCCTGGTGGACCCAGGGTAATTCAAAGGGGAGACAGAATCAGCATCCTAGGAAAAAGCTATTTAATTACAGATATAAAGAGAGATTAGAAAAAAATAGTGTAGTAGGAAAATTAATGGAGAAAAAGATGCTGAATAATTTGGTTTACGTGAATACCAATAAAACTCCAAGACAAGAAATTTGCACCATCTACGTAGGCCACTGGTGCCCACTTGAATAGCAGAGGGTGCCTCGCCCTGGGCACCCTCTCGCATGGATCTTAGAAGCCAGGGCAAGTAAGTAGACATGGCGAGCATCCACGTTTCAGAAGGGAATTCTGCCAGAAGGGGAAAGAAAGAACAACACAGGGGAACCAGTCTTTCCAGAAACTGATCCATTTTCTTTATTTTCAGGTTTGCTTATGTACCTTTTTCTACACATAGAGACAAATGGAAATTTTCAAGTCATATGAGGGTCAGCAGTCCTGACCTTTATCAAAATCAGGTGCTTCATATAAATGTATACACAAAAGGTCTTATATGTTTTACATCATCTTCTGGCCATGAAGCCTGCTGACATTTTATGATCCTTTCTTTCTGATAATGGTCAGTCAACCAGAAAACTTATTTTTTCCAGGGGTGAGTTTTTTTCTTAAACTAGGCGCCACCTTCCAAAGGCACCAGATAATGTTGCATTCCTATAGTGTGAGGGTGTAGCGAGTTACAATCAAGAAAAGGAATTTACTTAGCCTAAAGTTTAACATGATTAATCTTAAAGGTTAATACTTATTTCTCCTATATGTTAGTTATATTCATTATAAGGGCAGGGAATATGGAGATTTAGCAGCAAATATTGGCTCAACAAATGAAAAACCCTTCACCAATATAATTTCTAATCAATGCACTATACTATACTAATAATTTTCCATCTTCTCAAAAGAGTCTGTATTTAGAAAGTTTTAAAGCATCTCGTCCCTTTCATGGCTGGGAGGCTGTAAGCAATCACATGTGGCTGGATGAACCTGATCAGGCAGGCTAGAGAACCTTCAGAGGAGTTTGTAAGTTGAAACACTTTTTTCACACCTAGGAATTTTTATTAACTGGAGCTGCAAGTTAACTCCTTCTCCGAGACAGGTGGTGGTGGGGTCAGCCCCCGAAAAAGTCAGAGGTATAGATGAGAGCATAAAACAGTAAAGTAGGCACTCTGGTTTTGGGAATAGATGCTTGGGAACAGGGAGTCTCCCGAGGCTCCATTTCACCTTTGCGTAATGCCAAGCCTCCTTCCTCATGACCTTTGCCATGGATAGAGTTCCTCATGCTGGCTCCTGGAAATCAGTAACATGGAATTCAGGGGAATGAAGAAGTATGAGCAATGGCACATACAATAAACTGGGAAGGGGGGATGATGTGCAGACTGTTCACTTATATGTAGGCATCTTTAGTGCAAAACAGTGGAAGACCTTCAGAAAACTAAAGGTGGCTTTCATATCCTTCCCATACCAGAACAATTGCTTCACACAACATTCTTTGTAACCTAATCTTTGTCTGAAAAATCCTCTGACCTTTTAATTTTCACAGTGAAGTTGAAAACACATTCCATGAAAAATTGGGAGCAGAAAACTTGACTTAATAAAACAGCCCTATAAAATAGCATGGCCATTGTCACTATTCATCTCTAGTTTTCAGTTGCTGTGAGATTTAATACTCAAGACCTAATGAATCTACTTACTGAGTATTGTCTTATCTGCTGTGAAGTCATCATTTTCAAACCTGGTCTTGCTCTTTCAAGAAAGAGTTAAGAAAAAAACACTACCACGATTACCTTCTCAAATGAGGGAGAGTGTGTCTCTCTCATAATTTTTGCTTGTTAGATGCTGATATATGGATGATGATTTTTTGATGTCAGAGAAACTCAAATTACTCAATCTGACTCTATTAGTTTCTTTTCTATAATTGTGTCAATAGCATTTTGTAATTTAATATTAAATCATTTTTTATAAATAACAGATCGAGCATCAGTCTGCCATACACTGATGTCTATGGGAGGCTTGCCAAGGATATGGCTGATGAAACACAATCTTAGACAAGCTCCATCTGTCCCATTTAGAGGATATACGGTGTCAGATCTCAGTGGTGGAAGTAATAACTGCAAGCTGCTCCCCGGGCAGACAGTGAGAGAGGGCTACTGATCACACTGAATAAAATGAACAAACCCTTAGAGTGGGTTGTAGTCAGTATACATTTAAACTAGATAGCTACTTTCAAATAGTCTTCTGCATTTAAGGCCAATGTTATGTGATAAAATGAAGCAAATATAGTTTCAATCATTTAAACTGTATGCAATTTTGACTTAGCCATTAAGAAAGTATTTTGGAGGTCATATTACTTTCCCCCACTTAGAAAAAACATTGAAAGCACAATGAGCTAAATATAATGTTGCCCCCAAATATCAGGATGCAAGGACTCTTTAAGCTGGGTCAGGAGATTATGATTCAGTCAGGTTTAGTTTAAAAATAGCCCCAAACAAGGTCAGAATGGAAACACACACACACACACACACACACACACACACACACACACACACACACACACACAACGTGTTTTATCTAGGGTCAGATGGAACTTTATCATTCCATTCTGTTTTTTAATGGGAATTTCTATTACTACTTAAAAGTCATTAATTGGGATGGGCCTCACAGAACCAGAAAACTTGTTTTAAAAAACAACAACAACCTAAAATCTATTGAATAATGGGGATGTTCTTCCCCAAAAGTTTTCCATTTGAGGTTATCAGTAATTATGTAGAAATGTCTCAAGGACAGACTTTTTAAAATATTGCTCTACTTTATATTTTTAACAAACATTAAAGTAGTTTATGTGTTAGTATCTAGTCAATGCATAGAAATAAAATTTGAAGCCCTTTTGAGGATATTTAAAATGAGCAAAGGTGATTAAGTTTAAACTGAGAATGAATTCCTCTTGGTTGTCGTAAAATAAAGCTTGATTATTTATATGTATGTAATTGACTTCTGAGGTCAAAGTTTATTTTAGCCTGCTTTTTGTACTTCATTGCAAACTTGTAAGGGATTTGTTTTACTCAATGGTGAGGTTTATTTCCATAATTATCAGGCAACATTTACTGAAGACCAGCTAAGTATTTGTTTTGTCTTGATTTCCAATGAGAATTTTATTGTGTAGAAAAGAAGCAATCTTTTTTCATTTTTTGAAGCAGAAAACCATCTAGTAAATTGAACTGTGATGACAAAAGATGCTAACATAGCTCTAGAAATGGAAAGCATTATCATAAGGAAGGAAACACATTTCTAAGTGGGCAGATAACTTAATCTTTTTAAGCTTCATGTTTCCTCAACCATCAAATAAGAAGGCTGACTTAGATGACTTCTGAAATTCCTGCCAGCTCTGACGTTTCATTTTCTTTGATCAATGAATTTTCTTTCTAAACCAAAATAGCACAAACTTAGTGCCATCCATGTGTATAGCTTCTGATAGCTTAGAAATTTTAGAGTCAGAGTCTAATAGTTTATAAATTTTGAGGTATCCTCTAGGTCATATTTTTTAACTTCAGTGCTATTGACATTTGGGACTAGATAATTGTTGTGGGGACTGTATTGTGTGTTACAGTATTTTAAGCAGCATTTCTGTCCTCTACCAACTAGGTGCCATTATCAATCATCTGTGTCTTCCCCAACCCTGAAGCTGCTACTGCTGCTAAGTTGTTTTTCAGTGGTGTCTGACTCTGTGCAACCCCATAGATGGCCTTCCACCAGGCTCTGCCATCCCTGGGATTCTCCAGGCAAGAACACTAGAGTGGGTTGCCAT
>SJYC01006508.1:0-13308 GCA_006408675.1 Madoqua kirkii
CATTCTATCTAACAAACCAGTCAAACACTTTCCCAACTATATATTCTCTTACTCTGCTATATTTTCCTTTAGAGTAGTTACTTGTTTATTTTAATCTTTCTTCCTAGAAAGTAAGACCCATGAGGTCATGCATAACTGTATCCTTAGAGCTTGAAGCAAAACATAAAACACAGAAGGCATTCAAAAGATTTGACATATTTTTAAATAAAATAAGGAAATAAATGAAATAATTACAAATAGTTATACTCTGAAAGAAAAACAAAATAGCATGTGGTGTTGTATTTAAAAACACTGTGGAAGGATGACTAGAATTGGCAGAGTCTATCTTTCTGAGATAATTACTAAGATTTAAATGATG
This sequence comes from Madoqua kirkii, assembly GCA_006408675.1. Taxonomy (NCBI): domain Eukaryota; kingdom Metazoa; phylum Chordata; class Mammalia; order Artiodactyla; family Bovidae; genus Madoqua; species Madoqua kirkii. Next base: position 359 of record SJYC01006508.1, read on the forward strand.
AGAAGGGAGCTGCTTTGGGTAAAGCCCAGGAAACCATATTCGAGGAAGAGGGAAACTAAGTGTAACAAAACTACAAAAAGAGCTTGCTGAATTCCAGGAACTGTTGGAAGACCTTTGTGACTGGGACACAATGAGGGAAGGAGAGGATGGCCTGAGATCAGGATGGAGAGAGGAGTAAGAGGTAGTTAGTAGGTTCTCTGAGGCAATTATAAGAATTTTTAATATTCTTAGCAAACTAAAAAACTACTGCAAAGTTTTAAGCAGTGAATTGGCATGATATTATTTCTTAATAAGGGCTTGCTGTTTAGTGGATAAAGAATGGAAGGAGAGCAGCACAAAAGTAAAACACCAGAGAGAGTAGATATGGCAATTAACACTAGTTCAGGAAAGAGATAATGATGGCTGGTCTCAGGTTGTGGCAGTGATGTGGAGAAAACTATATAGCCTGGCAATTTATTTTGAATGTAGAACTGATAGGTGTTTTTAATAAATTGAATCTGGGTCGAATCATTCTGGTTAGATTAAATCCAAGATATCTATAAAATATGCCAGTGGAGGTGTCTGGGCTCTCATAAGTTTATATAATTGACCTTCTGAGGTGGTTTTATTATATTCTCCACTTTACAGGGGAATTTACCCAGATAGAGAGAAGTTAATAAATTTCTTTGCATTCTTTAGCATCAAATGGAAAAGTGAGAAGCACATTAAGTCTGTCTCACACTAAAGCAGTGTATATAATACCTTCAATGTGGAAGATCTGGGAAGAAATCTGGTCAAGAAATACAGATTTCAGAGTTGTTAGCAGATGGTATTATATTTAAGAGGTGTGACTACCCAAGAAGAGGAGAAGATTGAGACTTGACAAGATATGAACCTGCAGAAACTGACTGAAGATAAAAAGGACAACATTATGGGCAGATCAATTAGGTAAGAGAAAAATCACCAGAAAATTTCATGGCAGCAGGCACAGTAATACTGGGAGGAAGGAATGGTGATCACAGTTGAACTGTTGAGGATTAAGTAACATGAGTTGTTCAGTTGTTCAGTTGCTCAGTTGTGTCCAACTCTTTACAACCATATGGACTACAGCACACCAGGCTTCCCTGTCCTTTATCATCTCCTGGAGCTTACTCAGACTCATGTCCCTTGAGTTGATGATGCCATCCAAGTATCTCATCTTCTATCTTCCCCTTCTCCTTATGGCTTCAATCTTTCCCAGCATAAGTGCCTTTTCTAATGAGTCGGCTCTTTGCATCAAGTGGCCAAAGTATTGGAGCTTCAGCTTCAGCATCAGTCCTTTCAATAAACAAGTAAGTGTATGATTAAAGATCTTCAAGAGAATATTTCCTATAGGACTCATCAACCTCTTTTGTTCTCTTCAATTTAAAAATAAAACCTACAATCAAACATATCTAAAAAAGTATAAAGCATAGGAAAAATAGAGAAAATGAGGGTTTCTAAGTTACGTGACTTTGGACAAGTCTTTTGACTTTCTCTAAAGCTTTAAATCCTTATCATAAGCATAAAAGCTGTCTATTCTATATCCTTTAAAAGCTTCTTTGAAACCAAATGTGGTGATAGAGTGTTAGAATGTTTTTAAAGACTCTCAAAACATGAATGCATAAGAGTTCTTAATACACACGTGAACATTAACATTTTCCCTTATTCTATCTTCCCATTGAATAGCACAACTCAAAGACTATAATTTCTATTATTTACTACCCTTGTGGATCATGTAGTAAAGAATCTACCCACAATGCAGGAGACCTGGGTTCAAGCCCTGGGTAGGGAAGATCCCCTGGAAAAGGGAATGGCTAACCATCCCAGTATTCTTGCTTGGAGAATTCCATGGACAGGGAAGTCTGGCAAGCTACAGTCCCTAGGGTCGCAAAGATTTGGACATAACTGAGCAACTAACACTTTATTTAGTTCACTTGGTCCTAGTACTATAGAATACATTTCACAGAATGTATGTGTGTGTGTGCTCAGTCCTGTCTGACTCTTTGAGACCCCATGGACTGTAGCCCATCAGTCTCCTCTGTCACTGGAATTTTCCATGCAGGAATGCTGGAATGGGTTGCTATTTCCTCTTCCAGGGGATCTTCCTGACCTTGGAGTCCTACCCATGTCTCGAATCTCCTGTAAGTAAATAAGGTGATTCTTTACCACTGCACCTGTGAGAGATGTCAAATCAGACGCTGTTTTCCAGATGCTGTGATATGATATTGTGATTCATCATAAGAGGTGCATATTTGGTCTTCCAGCCATTCCTGACACATGACTGCATGTGTGCAAAGTCACTTCAGTCATGTTTGACACTGTGTAACCCTATGGACCATTGGAGAAGGCAATGGCACCCCACTCCAGTACTCTTGCCTGGAAAATCCCATGGATGGTGGAGACTGATGGGCTGCAGTTCATGGGATCGCTAAGAGTTGGACACGACTGAGTGACTTCCCTTTCACTTTTCACTTTCATGCATTGGAGAAGGAAATGGCAACCCACTCCAGTGTTCTTGCCTGGAGAATCCCAGGGATACGGGAACCTGGTGGGCTGCCAGTCTATGGGGTCGCACAGAGTCGAACACAACTGAGGTGACTTAGCAGCAGCAGCAACCCTATGGACCATAGCCTGCCAGGCTACTCTGTCCATGGGATTCTCCAGGCAAGAATACTGGAGTGGGTTGCCATTTCCTCCTCCAGGGTATCTTCATGATCCAGGGATGGAACCTGAGTCTCTTGCATTTCCTGATTTGGCAGGCAGGTTTTTACCACTAGCACCAATTTCCTAAGTAATGAGTAGAGTTTTGTTATGTTAATGAAGTGATTTGATGAAAGCCCTTAGGTTAAGAATATAGGCTTTTTGTCAGGGGACTTCTAATGAGATGGAGGAAACTGGAGCCGATTATACAGAGTGAAGTGAGTCAGAAAGGAAAACACCAATACAGTATACTGACACATATATATGGAATTTAGAAAAGATAGTAATGATGACCCTGTAAGTGAGACAACACAAGAGACACAGAGGTATAGAACGGACTTTTGGCTTCTGAGGGAGAGGGAGCAGGTGGGATGATTTGGGAGAATGGCACTGAAACATGTATACTATCATATAAGAAATGAAGCGCCAGTCTATGTTTAATGCAGGATACAGGATGCTTGGGGCTGGTGTACGGGAAGATCCAGGGAGATGGTGTGGGGTGGGAGGTGGGAGGGGGCTTCGGCATTGGGAGATCATGTACACCTGTGGCTGATCCATGACAGTGTATGGCAAAACCATTACAGTATTGTAAAATTGAATAAAGTTTTAAATTAATAAAAAAAAGAAAGAAAACAAACAAACAAAAAAGAATATAGGCTTTTTGTCAGGGGAACCAACCCTGTGATTACAGGGTGTGAACTTTGAGTCTATTCCTAACCTACCACCTTTTCCACATCTACCTCAGCTTCCTAGAAGGAGGGAGGAGTTGGAGGCTGGATCAATTGTCCTTTCATCAGGATGTTCATTTGTATCTTTTATTATGTCCTTTTATAATAAATATAATACAGTCATTCAGTAGATAAAATGTTTCTCTGAGTTCTGTGAACTGCTTTAGTAAAAGAACCTGCAAAGGACTTGGAGGAATATTTGCTTGGTAACCAGTTGGTCAGAAGTACAAGTAACAACCTGGGTTTGTGACTGGCATCTAAATGTTGGGGGGATGTCACTTCTGAGGATTGTTTTTTGAGATAAGAATACTTCCAGTCCTCCACAATGGAATTTAGTAATCAGGAACCCAAAAGAGGCACCTTTATAAACATTTTAACTATAATTATTATTAATAGTATTAGTATTTATAGGTCCTCATTTCAATCACCCCACACACGATTTTTTTTCTAGGAATGGGAATATAAATTTTATATTTTTAGGCACATAGTTACTCCTGTTGTAACTCATATAAATTTATAATACAATAAAGCTGTGAGTGATAACTCTAAATTTGGAGGCTTTCTTGGTACTATTCCCAATTGTAAATTTTTTTTTAATGGAAAGCAAGAAAGAATACTTGAGAATGATTTCATGTTTCCTTATAGGAAGTTGTGTGTATAAACATGCTTCTAGCACCTAACAGCCATATAACAGGGAACCTATCATTACTAAGAAATGAAGGATAAAGAGATAAAATAACAACATAAGCAATAATAATATTAAAAAATTCAGAATTTAGTTAGATAGACTAAGCACAAAGACAGCCTGAAAATATCAGCAACGGCATATCTGAAGAGATAGTGTTCAAACAGAAGTTTGTAACAGCCCACCACATTAAACATATGGCTAAAAATCAGTAAATGGTAACTGAGGGAAAAAAAAAAAAATACAGTTATCAATATCCCTACTATATGTATCAATATCCCTACTATATGTTAGCTGATTAATTAGAAATCTAAGTCTTATAGTCAGTAGATTTTATTACAGGGCCAGAACCACCTTTCATTGTAGCCATTGCCCTTTGGTGTCCTAGAATAACTTTACAAAATCATATGCTCATCTGGAACTTTTATAAGCCAATTTGGACTTCTCTGGACAAGTTCAAAAATGGTCACTCTGGACAAGATTATAATGGAGACCAGTATAAAGGTTTAATCTTATTGCAGTGTGGCAGCAACCTTTGCCATTTACAGTTTCCTCACACATTCAGGAACCTCATATTATGTGATGGAGAATGGGGAAAATAGGACCAGAAGAAACTGGAAAAAACAGTCTGGTTTTTTGACTATTGACTTGGAATTATTAGTACTAAGAATTCTCATTTACCTATAGACTTGGGTACTTGAATCATCAGTTCAGTTCAGTTCAGTCACTCAGTCATGTCTGATGCTTTGTGACTTGAATCATAAGTCCTAGAAATTTCAGGTTTTTGGTACGTTCCTATTGGGAGTGAGGCAGTAGGTAGATATGACACATGGTGAGCAGCTGGAGTTTGTTCCCTGCCGACAGATACCCAAGATGAGGAGGAAGAGGAGCCAAACCCTGCCCAGATAAGAGAGTACATGTATCTCATTCTTGAGGTCAAGGAGAGCTTCCCAACTGTACATGTGCAGAAAAGCTCTTTAGAGATCTAAAAGGGAATGATGTCAACCTAACCAGAGACATCTTCATGGAAACCACCTTGGCTAAGAGATGTGCAAACACACATGGGAGAACCCTGAGATAAACCAAATATGGACTTAGAACCAGGCAAAGCAAGACTATTGGCCAGTGAAACTAGGATGAAATTGATTCAGAATACTACAAGGATGTGACTCTCTCTGAGTCTGTGCTTATGTCTATCTACATGTACTCTTTTTCCTTCTAATAAACTGTTTCAATACTTCCTGTATCTCTGAGAAATCAACTTCTACACAGTGGATGGGCCAGGGCTTTGTCACTGGCCACTGGTCCCTGGTGGTTTAGTAGCTAAGATTCAGCACTCTTTCTGCCGCAGCCTGACATCTCTCTGGCTGAGCACCAAAATCTTGCTTCAAGTCTCTGCAAGCCTAGGCCTCTGAGATCAGGATTTCCTTTGGCTTTTATCCTTCATCTTCATATCAATTTGTCAGAGAAAATAAAAATTACAGAGATATCTAGTAACAGGAGATGACAAGAGTGAATATCAACATTTTAGGAATCAGTGAACTAAAATGGATGGGAATGGGTGAATCTAACTCAGATAATCATTATATCTACTACTGTGGGTACGAATCCCTTAGAAGAAATGGAGTAGCCATCACAGTCAACAAAAGAGTCTGAAATGCAGTACTTGGATGCAATCTCAAAAGAGACAGAATGATCTCTCTTCATCTCCAGGGCAAACCATTCAATATCAGAGTAATCCAAGGCTATGCCCTAACCAGTAATGCTGAAGAAGCTGAAGTTGAATGGTTCTATGAAGACCTACAAAACTTAATAGAACTAACACCTCCAAAAGATTTTCATTTTAGGGGACTGGAATGCAAAAGTAAGAAGTTAGATATACCTAGAGTAACAGACATATTTGGCCATAGAGTCACTCTTTCAATAACACAAGAGAAGACACTACACATGAGCATCACCAGATGGTCAATACCAAAATCAGATTGATCATATTCTTGCAGCCAAATGGAGAAGATCTCTACAGTCAGTAAAAACAAGACTGAGAGTTGACTGTGGCTCAGCTCATGAACTCCTTATTGCCAAATTCAGACTTAAATTGAAGAAAGTAGGGAAAACCACTAGACCATTCAGGAATGACCTAAATCAAATCCTTGATGATTATACAGTGAAAGTGACAAATAGATTAAAGGGATTCGATTTGACAGAGTGCCTGAATAACAATGGACAGAGGTTCATGTCTTTGTATAGGAAGGAGTGATCAAGATCATCTCCAAGAAAAGAAATGCAAGAGGGCCAAATGGCTATCTGAACAAGCCTTACAAATAGCTGTAAAAGAAGAGGAGTGAAAAGCAAAAGAGAAAGGAAAGAGATACCCATTTGAATACAGAGTTCCAAAAAATAGCAAGGAGAGATAAGAGAGCCTTCCTCTGTGATCAATGCAAAGAGATAGAGTAAAACAATAGAATAGGAAAGACCCTTCTCTTCAAGAAAATTAGAAATACCAAGGGAACATTTCATGCAAAGATGGGCACAATGAAGAACTGAAATGATATGGACTTAACAGAAGCAGAAGATATTAAAAAGAGGGGGAAAGAATATATAGAAGAACTATACAAAAAAGATCTTAATGACTCAGATAACCACAATGGTGTGATCACTCACCTAGATACTCACATTCCAGACATCCTGGAATGTGAAGTCAAGTGGGCCTTAGGAAGCACCACTACAAACAAAGCTAGTGGAGGTGATGGAATTCCAGTTGAGCTATTTCAAATCGTAAAATATAATGCTGTGAAAGTGCTGCACTCAATATGCCAGCAAATTTGGAAAACTCAGCAGTGGCCACAGGACTGAGAAAGGTCAGGTTTCATTCTAATCCCAAAGAAAGGCAAAGCCAAAAAAATGCTCAAACTACCACATAATTGCTCTAATCTCAAACACTAGCAAAGTAATATTCAAAATTCTTCAAGTCAGGCTTCAACAGTACATCAACCACGAACTTTCAGATGTTCAAGTTGGATTTAGATAAGGCAGAGGAACCAGAGATCAAATTGCCAATATCTGTTGGATAATTGAAAAAGTGAAAGAGTTCCAGAAAAACATCTACTTCTGCTTTATTAACTATGCCAAAGCCTTTGACTGTGTGGATCAAAGCAAACCATGGAAAATTTTTCAAGAAATGGGAATACCATACCACCTGACCTGCCTCCTGAGAAATCTGTATGCAGGTCAAGAAGCAACACTTAGAACTGGCCGGTTAAGAAGCAAGACTTAGAACTGGCCACAGAAGTATGGGCTAGTTCCAAATTGGGAAAGGAGTACATCAAAGCTGCATATTGTCACCCTGCTTATTTAACGTATATGCAGAGTACATCATGAGAAATGCTGGGCTGGATGAACTACAAGCTGGAATCAAAATTTCCAGGAGAAATATCAATAACCTCAGATATGCAGATGACACCACATTTAAGGCCAAAATGAAGAACTAAAGAGCCTCTTGATGAAAGTAAAAGATGAGAGTGAAAAAGTTGGCTTAAAACACAACATTCAGAAAATGAAGATCACGGCTTCTGGTCCCATCATTTCATGGCAAATAGATGGGAACTAATGAAAATAGTTGCTGACTTTATTTTTTGTGGTTGCAAAATCACTGCAGATGGTGACTGTAGCCATGGAAATAAAAGACACTTGGTCCTTGGAAGAAAAATTATGACCAACCTAGACAGCTATTAAAAAGCAGAGACATTACTTTGCCAACAAATTTCTGTCTAGTCAAAGCTATGTTGGTTTTTTTTTTTTTTGTCATGTATGGACATGAGATTTGGAATATAAAGAAAACTGAGTGTTGAAGAATTGATGATTTTGAACTGTGGTGTTGAAGAAGACTCTTGAGAATCCATTGGACTGCAAGGAGATCCAACTAAAGCATCCTAAAGGAAATCAATCCTGAATATTCACTGGAAGGACTAATGCTGAAGCTGAAACTCCAATACTTTGGCCACCCAATGCGAAGAACTGACTCATCGCAAAAGACCCTGATGCTGGGAAAGATTGAAGGCAAGAGGAGAAGGGGACAACAGAGGATGAGATGGTTGGATGGTATCACTGACTCAATGGACATGATTTTGAGTGAACTCCGGGAGTTAGTAATGGACAGGGAAACCTGGTGTGCTGCTGTCCATAGGGTATAAAGAGTGGTACATGGCTGAGTGACTGAACTGAATTGAACTAGTAACAAAATGAATAAATACTCTAAGATAAAATGGGTTTGGGGAATTCTATATGATAGATGAAAAGTGCAGGCACCAGAATCACACTGGAAAAATAACTCAAATAGCAGATCCAGGATTCTGGTGCCCTTCAAACTAAGCAGGCTTCTTAACAGGCAGCCACACCACCCTCAATTCAGAATGACTCAAACTTGAACCAATTTATAATTTAATTTTGAAATTTAAGGAATCCTCATGGTATTTTGCTAAAAATTATACCCCATCTCTTTTGCACCCTAATGAATGCTAACGAAGTGTTGCTTCTCATGAGAATGTCAAAGAAAAATTGCACCAGGTGATGTTAAACAAGTAAGGAAAATTTATTTAAGTCAGTTACTGTAGGAATGAGAGGTTGAACTTGCCCCCACTAAAACAAAATCAGACTAGTTTTTAAACACTGACACGAGTAGAAAAGTACTAGAGGACATTAGTGGAGAGGTGTAGTCAATGTGACTGGATCCTTGCTGCCATCTGTGGGGTTGCACAAAGTCGGACATGACTGAAGTGACTTAGTAGCAGCAGCAGCTCAGTTGCTAAGTCATGTCTGACTCTCATGATCCCAGGGACTGTAGCCCACCAGACTCTTCTGTTCATGATATTTTCAAGCAATAATGTGACAGGGGGTTGCCATTCCTTTCTCCAGGAGATCTTCCTGCCCTGTGGAGGAGACATGTATCTCCAGCTTTGCAGGAGGATTCTTTACCACTGAGCCACCTGGAAAGCCCAAAGTTGAGCTTCTACCTTCCCATGGAGACTGGGAGATGGAGCCTGTGTTTACCAAGAACTGCATTTCTGAGAGAATATTTAAATCTTAAAGGGGCAGAAAAAGAATTTTAGAGTTGCAAGTTTTCTTCTTTTTTTTTTAAAGACATTTTTTTAAATTTAATATTTTATTCCATTTCACAATACGGCATTGGTTTTGCCATACACTGACATGAATTAGCCACAGATGTACACGATCTCCCAATGCTGAAGCCACCCGCCCCCCGCAACCTCCCACCCCACACCATCTCCCCGGATCATCCCGTACACCAGCCCCAAGCATCCTGTATCCTGCTTTGAACATAGATTAGTGCTTCATTTCTTATATGATTGTATACACGTTTCAGTGCCATTCTCTCCAATCATCCCACCCTCTCTCTCTCCCTCAGAAGCCAAAAGTCTGTTCTATACCTCTGTGTCTCTTATGTTGTCTCACTTACAGGGCCATCATACTATCTTTCTAAATTCCATATATATGTGTCAGTATACTGTAATGGTGTTTTTCTTTCTGGCTAGCTTCACTCTGTATAACCGGCTCCAGTTTCATCCATCTCATTAGAACTGAGTCAAATTTATTCTTTTTAATGGCTGAGTAATACTCCATTGTGTATATGTACCACTGCTTTCTTATCCATTCATCTGCTGATGGACATCTAGGTTGTTTCCATGTCCTGACTATTATAAACAATGCTGCAATGAACATTGGGGTACATGTGTCTCTTTCAATTCTGGTTTCCTCGGTGTGTATGCCCAGCAGTGGGATTGCTGGGTCATAAGGCAGTTCTATTTGCAATTTTTAAAGGAATCTCCACACTGTTTTCCATAATGGCTGTACTAGTTTGCATTCCCACCAACAGTGTAAGAGTGTTCCCTTTTCTCCACATCCTCTCCAGCATTTATTGCTTGAAGATTTTTGGATCACAGCCATTCTGACTGGTGTGAAGTGGTACCTCATTGTGGTCTTGATTTGCAAAGGGAGGTCAGGGGTTTACAGCCAGGAAGAAATCTGTCAAGCAGAGGTCGATTAAGCAGAGGGAAACAGTCACTCTCTGTTGGGCAAGTGTTACAGGACTTATGCCCTGTACAGATACTGTTGAAACAGTCTTTTATGGTGTATGTACTTACAGCCTGGATTTCCCAGGTGACCCTACTGGTAAAGAATCCACCTGCCAGTGCAAGAGATGCAAGAGATGCAGGTTTGATTCCTAGGCCAGGAAGATCCCCTGGAGAAGGGAATGGCAACTCATTCCAATATTCTTGCTTGGAGAATTCCACGGACAGAGGAGTCCATGAGGCTGCAAGTAGTCAGATAGTCAGACACGACGAAGTGACTGAACACACACACACAGCTAATGAGTTATTCCAAGCAACATGCAGAGATTTCTGGGAAATCTGGATCAAGATATATGAGCTTCTCAAAGCTCACTGCTTTGAATGCACCTGCTAAGAATGCACACATTGTCTTGAAAGAACTCACTTTTACAGCATGAGGTCAACCAATGCTATTCTGAGGTACAAATGTTATTCACCTGTTCCTCAGCCAGCAGGAAATCCCTGGAGAGGGTGTTGTTGCAAGTAAGAAGGCTAGAGGTGATGTTGAAGGCAAAAGCAAGTGCTTCTGACTGCTAATGTTTAATCTGTCCCCTACGGAAATGAAAGTGGCCTTTTATCTTTGAGTAGAATAAAGTGATTTAGAAGAGGAACAAGATGACATGCAGAAGTCGGAAGGCTGTCTTTTCACCTTACTTATAGTTTTCTTTGTTGTGCAGAAGCTTTTAATTCAAAATTCCCCTCCACGTGCAGCTGCTTTTGAATTTCCTCTTTTTCCAAAGCACCTCATCCCAGCTTCTCTCCAAGTCTTAGATAGTCTATACATATCTCCACCCAAATGTCTTACCCTGGGCATCTTTGAGTTTTTAGTCCACTTGTATTTAATCACAGTGCCTGCCACTTTTCCCACTTGCCTTCTGAGTTATGCAAGACAGAGATGAGCAAGCTGACCTTTCAGGTATCCTCCAGATAGGTTAGAACAGACAATAATTTGCAAATAATATCTATTTTACTTTCTCCCCAATTCAAGTGGAGAAAATGTAAACTAAGTACAGCTGCTCAAGACCAAAAGGGCCAGTACACTAGATTTGGTGTGGGGAAGGAGTTAGTGAAAACACCACAAAATTTTTGTACAATTTTTAATAGAGATTTTTTTTGATTAGGAATTTGCTTGATTGCTTCAAACTCTTGATTGTTTTTCAGAGCATCAACAAAGGCAGTTCAGATAGCTTCTGGTTGCTTTTTTTCAATATAAATCTTTATCAGGGAACAAGAGCTCAGAGCTTTCTAGTCTGCTATTTTGCTGATATCACTCATCTGAAACATGACTTGAAAATAATAAATTGCTACGATCTTCATTGTTACTAATTCTGTGATTATGCTGTTTCCCTCTTGGGCTGTTTTGCCTCTACATCTTATAAATGTCTTTTGGGGATCTTCCATCACCCCTTTTCTATTCTTACTCTGCACTGAAAGCTTAGATTATCTCATTCACATAGTTTTATCTACATACTGATGGCTCTGAAATCAGTTTCCAGCTCAAATTTCACTCTTTTAAGTCTGTCAGTTTTCTGGATATCCTTACTAAGATATTCCACAAGCAGGTCAATCTCAGTCTTATTTATATCCCTCCCAACTCTGAAATCTACTTCTGGATAGCTTTGTAACTCATCTTGTCTCGAGGTTGCCCCACTTAATCACATCCCCAGGTGGGATCCAGAGGTTTTTTCCTTGTTGTCTTCAGGATCCAGATGCCTTAGCATGACAATCAAGGCTCTTTTGATGACTTCACTTCTCTTAGCATTCTTCTCCTTCTGTGTATTACCCATTACTTAGCCTACCAGACTACATATTCTTCTTTTTTCATAATGTATTGCCTCTCTCTGAAATGTCTACTTCCTCTCTGGCTGAGAGTTCAACTGTTCATTTTGGGAAATTTTTACTGATGTGCTCTTATCCCACTTGTGTATCATCATTGCTTGTTTATCTTGCTGTCTTACCTATCACTCTGTAGTCTCCTTGAAGGCACAGTGTTTTTGATTGGAAGAGACCTTTCATTTGACACTGCCGGGCAAGAAATAGCAGCAATAAGTGAATGCCTGTTGAGTGGAATTTAACTCAGATGACCATTATATCTATTACTGTGGGTAAGAATCCCTTAGAATAAATGGAGTAGCCCTCACAGGCAACAAGAGTCTGAAATGCAGTACTTGGGTGTGATCTCAAAACAACAAAATGATCTCTGTTCATTTCCAAGGCAAACCATTTAATATCACAGTAATCCAAGTCTATGCCCCAAACAGTAATGATGAAGAAGCTAAAGTTGAATGATTCTATGAAGACCTACAAGACCTTCTAGAACTAACACCCAAAAAAGATGTCCTTTTCATTATAGAGGACTGGAATGCAAAAGTAGGAAGTCAAGAAACACCTGGAATAACAGGCAAATTTGGCCTTGGATTATAGAATGAAGCAGGGCAAAGGCTAATAGAGTTCTGACAAGAGAACGCACTGGTCACAGCAAAGACCCTCTTCCAACAACACAAGAAAAGACTACACGTGGACATCACCAGATGGTCAACACCAAAATCAGATTGATTCTATTCCTTTCAGCCAAAGATGGAGAAGCTCTATACAGTCAGCAAAAACAAGACCGGCAGCTGACTGTGGCTCAGATCATCAACTCCTTTTGCAAAATTCAGACTTAAATTGAAGAAAGTAGGGAAAACCACTAGACCACTGAGGTAAGACCTAAAT
>SJYC01006510.1:0-21249 GCA_006408675.1 Madoqua kirkii
ACTTAAACACTGAAAAAGAAATCCAGGTATTTTGTAGTATATTTTGGTCCATTTAGTAAAATGTATTAATATTGCAATTACTTTATTCATAGTTGTCCGAAAATGTTGATTCAGCTTTCCTAAGACTATTCTGTGTGACAGCTCTATTTAATGCTTTTAGTGTGGATGCATTACATAAAAATAATAGCCTCAGTTGTCAAGGAAAATACCCCCCTGCCTTTTTTTTTTTTACATATTCATGTTTCTATTGTTACATTTCTTACCTGTGTCCTTCATTCATTAGGCTGTTTGAAAATGTGAAACCCAATAAATGCCAAGCTAAATACAAATAAGATTTTTAGTGAATTTCCAACAACATATAAAATATAATGAAATAATTAAAGACAGCAATAAAAGTCAAGTGATAAATTTTGGATGATGAAAATAGATGAATGAGGTAGGAAGGATATGTTACAATTACGCAGAGTCAGTTCAAAATAGAAACAGAAGTATAGATTACTGTGATTGGGCAGAGTTAGTCTGCAAATACCAAATGGGACCAGGCCAGGCCAGAAATATTCAAACTTCCTGCTAAAAATGTTGATACCAGTTTCAAATTCAAACCTCAGAATCTATCACCATTACCTATAGAAATCATATCTCTATGAAAAGACCAGAGGAAATCTGGTATTATTAAACATAAAAACAAAACATATACAAACACAGTAAATGAAGAATGACTTTTAAAAATTATTTGTTTTTCAGTCAAACAGCATTTTAATGTGTTTGTCAGGCTGAAAAATCTTCAGTTGTTACCTTGCATCATGAAAGGAATTAATCTGATGGATAGGCTTATTGAGTATTATCCATCTGGATGCAAAAGACTCTGCCAATATCAACAGTTCTGATTTTAACATAGTCGTTATTGAGCTGTTCATTCTGACAGTAATTGACCAACACACCTCATTGTTTTGAAAAACCACCTTTTGTCATGAGAGAAAGACCCCATCATTGTGACTAAGAACTTGCTAATTCTTATGGAAACAGCATATACTTCAATTAAAAAATACCTATATATAGCTAGAAATGAAAAGTGTTTAGGGAATACTCTTTTTTTTCCCCATCCATTGGTCTGTCAAATTATCAGTTTCCAAACTACTTTTTGTTGTTTATATTGTATCCAATTCCTTTGTTTATAAACATAATGTTCATAACCCAACAGGTATGGACAGTCTGAATTCTCCTTTCCCAACTCTTTCTGTTCACTTTTCTTTCCCTGTTCTCTTGTCCTCTCTTCTTATCATTTTCTCCTCTGTACTTTTCTCTTCAGTACTTTCTCTCCTTGCCTCTCTTCTCTCTCTTCCCCACTCTTTCTGGAGCAAGAAATCATATGTAGTGTTTTTAGGTGATAGTAAACTTTAAAAGTTATTTTTGCAATATGTAACACATTAGTATATTGTTGGGCTGTTGTTGTTTAGTCAGTAAGTCATGTTCAACTCTTTTGTGACCTCATGGACTGTAGTCCTCTGTCCATGGGATTTCCCAGGCAGGAATACTGGAGTGAGTTGCCATTTCCTTCACCAGAGGATCTTCCTGATCCAGAAATCAAACCAGCATCTCCTGCATTGGCAGGTGCATTCTTTACCACTGAGGCTCCAAGGAAGCCCAATAGTTTATTAGGAGTGCTTACAGAACCTGATGTATTGTTTCAAAGATGGTTCACAAACAGATGAGTAAAGGTAGGACTATGAGAAATGCGAGAAGAAAAGAAAGACCAATTTAAAGCCTTTGCAGTCCAGAAACAATGGGCTGTATAAATAAGTTTGTAAATTCTATTTTCTAAGAGAAGTAATAGCATCAGGTTGTTGTAAGGTGCTCCCAGAAAACAAAGACAACTGACTTATAGAACATCATGACTTCTAAGAAGGAAAATTTTGATTCCTGCCAAGTGTCATCCAATGACTATATCATCTTCTATCTATTTGGCAATGATGTTGTTCCCACATTCTTCACCTGTTAATCTAATCTTCAAATGACACTTCAGTCATATTTAAAAGACATAAAACAAGAATGCCTTATCAAAAATAGGACCTCTTGGAACTTCCCTAGTTGCCTAGTGGTTAGGATTTCTGGTTTTCACTACCCTGGCCTGATTCAATCCCTGGTCAGGAAACAGATTCTGCACGACATGCAGTATGGCCAACAATAACAAAATGGGACCTCTTTAAAAACTCCCAGAGTAAGTCTTCCCTGGTGGCTCAGTGGTAAAAATCTGCCTGCCAATGCAGGAGACATGGGTTCGATTCCTGGTCCTGAGACAAGACTACAGTGCATGGGGTCACAAAAGAGTTGAACATGAGTTACCTACTAAACAACAACACCCCAACAATATCAAAGATAGTTCTATCTTTCCACATGCAATGGAGACACTAAACCCGTGCAACACACTATTGAGCCTGTGTTCTAGAGCCCAGGAGCCACAACTGTTGAACTCACCTGCCAGAAGTATTGAAGTCTGCACACTCTAGAGCCTGTGTTGTGCAATAAGTACAGACACCACGATGAGAAAACTGCACAGTGCAACTAGAAAGTACCATGCTCGCTGAAGCTAGGGAAAAGCCTGAGGAGCAAAGAATATCAAGCATAGCCAAAATTAAAATAAAGAAACAATTGATTTTAAAAAAATCTCCCAGTGAAACCTTTGGCCATCAAGACACACAATTACCCCCTCCCCCCTCACTTCCAAATTTACTACTATCCTGAAATTAGGGACAATTATATCTTTTTCTTTTTTTCTTTTTTTTTTAGAGCTTGATGTCACATCCATTATGTACATACCTAATCAGTTTATCAGTATAGGTTAACTCTGACCAATTTTTAAAATTTCATTCAGTTCAGTTCAGTCACTCAGTTGTGTCTGACTCTTTGAGACCCCATGAATCATAGCATGCCAGGCCTCTTTGTCCAGAACCAACTCCTGGAGTTTACCCAAACTCATGTCCATTGAGTTGGTGATGCCATCCAACCATCTCATCCTCTGTCATCCCCTTCTCCTCCTGCCCTCAATCTTTCCCAGCATCAGGGATTTTTCAAATGAGTTAGCTCTTTGAATCAGGTGGCCAAAGTATTAGAGTTTCAGCTTCAACATTAGTTCTTCCAATGAACACCCAGGACTGATTTCCTTTATTTATTTATTTTTTATTTTATTTTATTTTGCTTAGAGCTTCCCTGGTGGCTCAGAGATTAAAGCGTCTGCCTCTAATACAGCAGACCTGGGTTCTATCCCTGAGTCGGGAAGATTCCCTGGAGAAGGAGATGGCAACTCACTCCAGTATTCTTGCCTGGAGAATCCCATGGACGGAGGATCCTGGGGGCTACAGTCCATGGGGTCGCAAAGAGTCAGACACGACTGAGTGACTTAACTAACTAACTATCTAACTAACTTACAATATTGTATTGGTTTTGCCATACATTGACATGAATCAGCCACGGGTGTACATGAGTTCCCAGTCGAATGACTGGTTGGATCTCCTTGTAGTCCAAGGAACTCTCAAGAGTCTTCTCCAACACCACAGTTCAAAAGCATCAATTCTTCAGTGCTCAGCTCTTTTATAGTCCAACTCTCACATCCATACATGACTACTGAAAAAACCATAGCCTTGACTAGATGGACCTTTGTTGGCAAAGTAATGTCTCTGCTTTTCAATATGCTATCTAGGTTGGTCATAACTTTCCTTCCAAGGAGTAAGCGTCTTTTAATTTCATGGCTACAATCACCATGTACAGTGATTTTAGAGCCCAGAAAAATAAAGTCAGCCACTATTTCCACTGTTTCTCCATCTATTTGCCATGAAGTGATGGGATCAGATGTCATGATCTTAGTTTTCTGAAAGTTGAGCCTTAAGCCAACATTTTCATTCTCCTCTTTCATCTTCATCAAGAGGCTCTTTAGTTCTTCTTTACTTTCAGCCATAAAGGTGGTGTCATCTGCATATGTGAGGTTATGTATCTCCAAATATCTGCCACTCCTGTGCCACACAGTCTTAAAATTTCAAACACAGAATCATATTATGTCTTGGATATTTAACTCAAGAGTTTATTTCTAAGAATAATGCATCTGATTCTGTATAGTTGTACTTCATCTATTTCCATTACTTTGTATTAATTCATTCCATGTTGCTACCACAATTCAGTGGTATACTTGTTGCTTAGTCTTTTCTGAATAATGCTGCTCTAAACATTTTTTAACACATCTGGTGCATAATTTAAGACACATTCCACAGAATAGAATTGCTAGACTTAGCATCTTGAAATTTATTATAAAAATGACAAACTGTTAGTCATAATGTTTATATCCTTAAGAATTTCATAGAGGAACAATCCTATTGTGTTGTATGTGTGTCATAATGTGATAATGTTAGATTTGATGATTTTTTTGCAGATCTGAAGAGAATAAAATTATAACCTGTCTTCCACTTTAATATCTGCCATTATTTAATAATAATTAAAATATGGATAAATATTAGAAAAAATTTCTCTTCAAAAAGGCTGCCAATTCATATACGACCTGAGAGTGTATGTTGTTGTTCAGTTGCTAAGTCATGTCTGCTGTTTGTGCGCATAGCTGTGCATCAGGCTTTCCTGTCCTTCACTGTCTCCTGAAGTTTGATTAAACTGATGTCCATTGAGTAGATGATGCCATCCAACCATTTTATTTTCTGTCACCTCTTTCTTCTCCTGCCTTCAATTTTTCCAAGCATTAGAATTTTCTCTAATGAACTAGCTCTTAGCATCAGGTAACCAATGTGTTGGGAGCTTCAGCTTCAGCATCAATCTTTTCAGCGCATATTCAGAGTTGATTTCCTTTAGGAATGACTGGTTTGATCTTCTTACTAGCCAAGGGACTCAAGAGTCTTTTCTAGCACCACAGTTCAAAAGCATCAATTCTTTGGCATTCAGCCTTCTCTATGGTCCAAATCTCACATTTGTACATGACTACTGGAAAAATCATAGCTTTACCTAGACAGACTTCTGGTGGCAAGTGATGTCTCTGCTTTGTAACATGCAGTCTTGGTTTGTCTTAACTTTCCTTCCAAAGAGAAAGTACCTTTTAATTTCATGGTTGCAGTCACAGTCTGTAGTGATTTTGGAGCCCAAAGGTACAAAATCTGTCACTACTTCCAATTTTTCTACTTCTGTTTGCCATTAAATGATGGGTCTGGATGCATGATCTTAGTTTTTTGAATGTTGAATTTTAAGTCAACTTTTTTACTCTCCAGTTTCACTCTTATCATGAGGTTCTTTAGTTCCTCTTTGCTTTCTGCCATTAGAGTGCTACCATTTGCACATCTGAGATTGTTGATATTTCTCCTGGCAACTTTGATTCCAGTTGTGATTCATCTGGAGTACATACGAGAGTCATTTGTGCTGCATCAGCCTTCAAATATAAACACATTACTGTATATTTTGCTAATAAGATAGGATAAAAATTATATATGATTTTTGCTTAACTATGCATTAACATGACATTAAAGGTATCAGATTTTTATGTTTAATGAACATTAATGTATACACCCCACTCCAGTACTCTTGCCTGGAAAATCCCATGGACAGAGGAGCCTGGTGGTCTGCAGTCCATGGGGTCGCTAAGAGTCCGACACGACTGAGCAACTTCACTTTCACTTTTCATTTTCCTGCATTGGAGAAGGAAATGGCAACCCACTCCAATGTTCTTGCCTGGAGAATCCCAGGGACAGGAGACCCTGGTGGGCTGCTGTTTATGGGGTCTCACAGAGTCAGACACGACTGAAGTGACTTAGTAGCAGCAGTATATAAAGTATAGCTACAGTAAGTTTAGTGACCAACCATCATTTATACAGATATAAAATAAAAAGTAAAAACATTTTTTCATTGTGATAAGAACTCTTAAGATTTACGATCTTTTTTTTTTTAATGCTTTATTCTACTTTACAATACTGTATTGGTTTTGCCATACTTTGACATGAATCAGCCACAGGTGTACACAATCTCCCAATGCCAAAGCCACCTCCCACCTCCCACCCCACACCATCTCCCCGGATCATCCTGTACACCAGCCCCAAGCATCCTGTATCCTGTATTGAACATAGACTGGTGCATCGTTTCTTATATAATAGTATACATGTTTCAGTGCCATTCTCCCAAATCATCCCACCCTCTCCCTCTCCCTCAGAGGCCAAAAGTCCATTCTATACCTCTGTGTCTCTTTTGTTGTCTCATATACAGGGTCATAGTTACTATCTTTCTAAATTCCATATATATGTGTCAGTATACTGTATTGGTGTTTTTCTTTCTGGCTACCAAGCATCCTGTATCCTGCTTTGAACATAGATTAGTGCTTCATTTCTTATATGATTGTATACACGTTTCAGTGCCATTCTCTCCAATCATCCCACCCTCTTCCTCTCCCTCAGAAGCCAAAAGTCTGTTCTATACCTCTGTGTCTCTTATGTTGTCTCACTTACAGGGCCATCATACTATCTTTCTAAATTCCATATATATGTGTCAGTATACTGTAATGGTGTTTTTCTTTCTGGCTAGCTTCACTCTGTATAACCGGCTCCAGTTTCATCCATCTCATTAGAACTGAGTCAAATTTATTCTTTTTAATGGCTGAGTAATACTCCATTGTGTATATGTACCACTGCTTTCTTATCCATTCATCTGCTGATGGACATCTAGGTTGTTTCCATGTCCTGACTATTATAAACAATGCTGCAATGAACATTGGGGTACATGTGTCTCTTTCAATTCTGGTTTCCTCGGTGTGTATGCCCAGCAGTGGGATTGCTGGGTCATAAGGCAGTTCTATTTGCAATTTTTAAAGGAATCTCCACACTGTTTTCCATAACGGCTGTACTAGTTTGCATTCCCACCAACAGTGTAAGAGTGTTCCCTTTTCTCCACATCCTCTCCAGCATTTATTGCTTGAAGATTTTTGGATCACAGCCATTCTGACTGGTGTGAAGTGGTACCTCATTGTGGTCTTGATTTGCAAAGGGAGGTCAGGGGTTTACAGCCAGGAAGAAATCTGTCAAGCAGAGGTCGATTAAGCAGAGGGAAACAGTCACTCTCTGTTGGGCAAGTGTTACAGGACTTATGCCCTGTACAGATACTGTTGAAACAGTCTTTTATGGTGTATGTACTTACAGCCTGGATTTCCCAGGTGACCCTACTGGTAAAGAATCCACCTGCCAGTGCAAGAGATGCAAGAGATGCAGGTTTGATTCCTAGGCCAGGAAGATCCCCTGGAGAAGGGAATGGCAACTCATTCCAATATTCTTGCTTGGAGAATTCCACGGACAGAGGAGTCCATGAGGCTGCAAGTAGTCAGAAGTCAGACACGACGAAGTGACTGAACACACACACACAGCTAATGAGTTATTCCAAGCAACATGCAGAGATTTCTGGGAAATCTGGATCAAGATATATGAGCTTCTCAAAGCTCACTGCTTTGAATGCACCTGCTAAGAATGCACACATTGTCTTGAAAGAACTCACTTTTACAGCATGAGGTCAACCAATGCTATTCTGAGGTACAAATGTTATTCACCTGTTCCTCAGCCAGCAGGAAATCCCTGGAGAGGGTGTTGTTGCAAGTAAGAAGGCTAGAGGTGATGTTGAAGGCAAAAGCAAGTGCTTCTGACTGCTAATGTTTAATCTGTCCCCTACGGAAATGAAAGTGGCCTTTTATCTTTGAGTAGAATAAAGTGATTTAGAAGAGGAACAAGATGACATGCAGAAGCTGGTGCTGATGCCCAAGTAGTAAATTCAATTCAGTGCATGACTTATGTGAATTTCAAGACTGAGATAAACTTCACTAATGTAATGGCTTCTGAAGAATAAGTTCAGAGTTTCTTTTAAGTCTCTAAAATTGTTGTTGCCTTGCCATTCTGGGTTACATTGCAGTGGAAGTGTTTGATCTACCACATTTAATGACTTGTCTTTATTTCTGTCATCTTCATAGAAATTTGCTCCAGGAGAAATCTTGACCCACAAGTTGAAGATAAGTCATAAAGTATCAGTACTTTTTTTGAAATCTGGGAACTTCATAATTCAATATAAAATAAAACAATAATGCACATAATATAAACACTTTAATAAATGCTTATTTATGATCAGTTTTTTAAAATATTCTTTTTCAAGTACTAAATTATTATCTATAAGGTCCAGAGACTTCCCTGAATTCTAGTACATCTGTATACATATGACTATTCTGGTATGTTTACAATACTTTTGTTTCTATTTCCTACTGTGTAGTACTAATGATTTAATGTTACTTTCTATAATACATTCCCTGGTGGCTCAGACAGTAAAGTGACTGCCTGCTATGCAGGAGACCCAGGTTCAATCTCTGGTTGGGAAGATCCCCTGGAGAAGGAAATGGCAACCCACTCCAGTACTCTTGCCTAGAAAATTCCATGGATGGAGGAGTCTGGTGGGCTACAGTCCTTGGGGTTGCAAAGAGTCAGACACTACTGAGCGACTTTTCTTTCTTTTCTATAATACATTAATATGAAATCACTTGAAAAAATATTGTCTTATAACTAAATAGAAATATGGTGTTAAAAAACAGTTTCATCTAAGTATAACTGACAGACAACTGTGATTATTGAAAGTCTACAGTTTGATGAGTTTGACAAATGTACATCAATGTGAAACTGTCACCTCATTGAAGAAATGAACATCATCCGTTGCCCCAACTTTCCTTGTTCCCATTTTTAATGGTATACTCTTGCCCTCTCCACTGTTACTCTTAAGAACCAAGTCCGGAAGAGACCTCTAATCTGATTTTTGTTATATGTTAGTTTGAACTTTAAAAAATTTTCTATAAATTTTCTATAATTGGAATCATAGATTATGTACTTCTTTATGTTAACACATGTTCATGTGCCACCCCCCAGTGAGGCCAAACTGAAACATCAGAGTTTGGAGCAGAGAAAGGTTTATTGCAGAACTATGCAAAGCAGGGTACATGATAAGCTTGTACAATTCTCTGATTGGTTGATGGTGAGGCAGCAAGGTGGTGTCACAAGGCTAACATTACCAGTCCTTAGGCTCCAGGAGTCCTGGGGCTATGTGCTTATGATCATCAAGTAGCTCCTCCATTAGGTTCAGGGTAGGGAGTAAGCACCAAAGAATTGATACTTTTGAACTATAATGTTGGAGAAGACTCTTGAGAGTCCCTTGGATGGCAAGGAGATCCAACCAGTCCATCCTAAAGGAGATCAGTCCTGGGCGTTCATTGAAAGGACTGATGTGAAGCTGAAACTCCAAAAGTTTGGCCACCTCATGTGAAGAGTTGACTTATTGGAAAAGACCCTGATGCTGGGAGGGATTGAGGGCAGGAGGAGAAGGGTATGACAGAGGATGAGATGGCTGGATGGCATCACTGACTCGATGGACATGAATTTGGGTAAACTCCGGGAGTTGGTGATGGACAGGGAGGCCTGGCGTGCTGCGATTCATGAGGTTGCAGAGTCAGACACGACTGAGTGACTGAACTGAACTGAACTGAAAGGAGTAAGGAGAGGTTTTCACAACTGCAGAACAACTCAGGAAATTTCATAACAGTTTTGAGATTTGCCATCAGTTCAGTTTTAGTATATATTTTAGTGTATATTTGCCATGTTTTAGTGTATATGAAGAATTCATTCTTTTTTAATTGCAAAGAAGTGTTCTGTTGTAAATTTAAAGATCAATTTAGGGATAACTGCCATCATGACATTATTGAATATTTCAATCTATGAACAAAGTGTATCTTCTTATTTATTCATATATCTTTTAAATGTTCTCATCAATGTTTTCAGCTTTCAGTGTTGAGCACTTTGGCATACTGTGTCGTATTTATCCCTTAATAAGAAATATTTACATGCTATTGTAAGTGGTACATATATATATATATATATATATCCATTTCATTTATATTGCACATTTTTTGACATAAAGTTGCCCCTAACATTGCTTTATTATCCTTTAATATCTAGAAATCTGTATTAAATTTTCCTCTCTAATTCTTATTTTTGTAATTTGTGTCTTTTCTCTCCTTATCAATCTTTATAGAAGTTTATTAATTCTGTTTATTAATACCTTTACCACCTTGATGGATCATAGTCTTGTCATGGTGAAGAAGCTTGCATAACTTAATGACCCTATGAGCCATGCCTTGCAGAGTCATGCAAGACGGTAGGGTCATAGTGGAGAGTTCTAACAAAATGTGGTCCACTAGAGGAGAGACTATAAGATGGCAGAGTAGAAGGACATGTGCTTATCTTCTCCTGCAAGAGAGAATTCCAAAATTACAAATAGCTGCTGAACAACAGCTCCATCAATAGCTCTATCGACAGCAGCATGTTGGAGCCCACTAAAAAAAGATACCAAATGTCCAAGGACAAAGAAGCCCCAAAAGATGGTAAGAGGGGCAAAATGTCTTTTATAATAAAACCCCTTCCCACCAGAGATGTTCAGCAGGTTCAAACAAAACCTTATGCACACCAGGAGACCCCACAGAGAATAAGCCAGACCTGCCTTTGAGTGTTTCAATGTCTCCTGAGGAAGTACGGGTCACCAGAGCATGCCTGCCACAGGGGCAGGGACTCTGGGTACAGAAGACCTGAGTATGGCATAAGCCCTCTTGGGCAGGTTGCCATTAACCTCATCATAGAGCTGGCAATTACACAGGAATGGGGAAACAGACTCTTGAAGGGCACAAACAAAAGCTGTGTAAACCAGGACCGAGGAGAAAGGAACAATGACCCCACAAGAGACTGACTCAGACTTGCCCATGAGTGTCCAAGAGTCTCTGGTAGAGGCATGGGTCAGTAGTGGCCTGCTGCAGGGTCAGGGGCACTGAATGTGGCATTGTCTCCACAGGACGTTTTGAAGGAGGTTGCCATTATCTTCATTACCTTCACCATAGCTTGGCTCCAGGTCAAACAACAGGAAAGGAACACAGTCTCATTCATCAACAGAATATTGGACTAAGATTTACTGAGATTTACTGAGCATGGCCCTGCACATCAGAACAAGACCAGTTTCCCATAAGTCAGTCTTTCCCATTAAGAAACTTCCATTAACCTCTTATCCTTAACCATTGGGATAGGAAATGGAGAAGGAAATGGCAACCTACTCCAGTATTCTTGCCTGGAGAATCCCTAGGACAGAGAAGCATGGTAGGCTACAGTCCATGGGGTCACAAAGAGTTGGACATGACTGAGCAACTTCACTTTCACTTTCTTATCCATCAGAGAGCAGACAGAATGAAAACCACAATCATAGAAAACTAATCAAACTGATCACACGGACCACAGCCTTGTCTAACTCAATGAAACTTTGAGCCATGCTGTGTAGAGCCACCCAAATTGGAGCTCATGATGAAGAGCTGTGACAAAATGTGGTCCACTGGAGAAGGGAATGGCAAACCATTTAAGTATTCTTGCCTTGAGAACCCCATGAACAATATGAAAAGGCAAAAAGATAGGACACTGAAAAATGAACTCCCCAGGTCATTAGGTACCCAATATGCTACTGGAGAACAGTAGAAAAATAACTCCAGAAAGAATAGAGACAGACCCAAAGCAAAAACAGCACCTAGTTGTAGATGTGTCTGGTGATGGCAATAAAGTTAGATGCTGTAAAGAACCATATTGCATAGGAACATGGATTATTAGGCCCATGAATCAAGGCAAATTGGAAGTGGTCCAACAGGAGATGGCAAGAGTGAATATCAACATTTTAGGAATCAGTGAACTAAAATGGATGGGAATGGATGAATTTAACTCAATGACCATTATATCTACTACTGTGGGTAAGAAACTCTTAGAAGAAATGGATTAGCCATCATAGTCAACAAAAGATTCTGAAATGCAGTAGTTGGATGCAATCTCAAAAATGACAGAATGATCTCTGTTTGTTTCCTAGGAAACTCATTCAATATCAGTGTAATCCAAATCTATGCTCAACCAGCAATGCTGAAGAAGCTGAAGTTGAATGATTCGGTGGAGACCTAAAAGACATTCTAGAACAAACACCCCAAATAGATATCCTTTTCATTTTAGGGGACCTGAATGCAAAAGTAGGAAGTCAAGAAACACCTGGAGAAAAGAAAGAAACACCTGGACTAACAGGCAAATTTTGAAACAGGGCAAAGTGTAATAGAGTTTTGCCAAGAGAATGCACTGGTCACAGCAAACACCCTCTTCCAACAACACAAGAGATGACTCTACACCTGGACATCACTAGATGGTCAATACCAAAATCAGATTGATTATATTCTTTGCAGCCAAAGATGGAAAGCTCTATACAGTCAGTAAAAACAGGGACTTGACTGTGGTTCAGCTCATGAACTTCTTATTGCCAAACTCAGACTTCAAATGAAGAAAGTAGGGAAAACCACTAGACCATTCAGGTATTATCTGAATCAAATTCCTTAAAATTATACAGCAGAAGTGAGAAGTAGACTCAAGGGGTTAGATTTGATAGACAGAGTACCTGAAGAACTATGGACAGAGGTTCATGATACTGTGCAAGATTATCCCCAAGAAAAAGAAATGCAGAGGGGCAAAATGGTTATCTGAGGTGGCCTTACAAATAGCTGAGAAAAGAAAAGAATCAAAAGGCAAAGGAGAAAAGGAAAGACATGCCCATTTGAAGGCAGAGTTTCAAAGAATTGCAAGGAGAGACAAGAAAGCTTTCCTTAGTGATCAGTGCAAAGAAATAGAGGAAAACTATAGAATGGGGAGAACTAGAGATCTCTTCAACAAAATTAGAAATACCAAGAAACATTGCATGCAAAGGTGGGCACAATAAAGAACTGAAATGGTATGGACCTAACAGAAGCAGAAGATATTAAGAAGAGGTAGTAGGAATACACAGAAGAACTATACAGAAAAATTATGACCCAGATAACCATGATAGTGTGATCACTCACTAGAGCCAGACATCCTGGAATGTGAAGTTAAGTGGGCCTTAGGAAGCATCACTAGGAACAAAGCTATTGGAGGTGATGAAATTCCAGTTGAGCTATTTCAAATCCTAAAAGATGATGCTGTGAAAGTGCTGCACTCAATATGCCAGCAAATTTGGAAAACTCAACAGTGGCTACAGGACTGGAAAAAGTCCATTTTTATTCCAATCCCAAAGGAAGGCAATGCCAAAGACTGTTCAAACTACCCCAAAACTACACTCATCTCACAGGCTAGTAAAGTAATGCTCAAAATTTTCCAAGCCAGGCTTCAATAGTATGTGAACTTTGAACTTCCAGATGTTCAGGTTGGATTTAGAAAAGGCAGAAGAAACAGAAATCAAATTGCCAACATCAGTTGGATCATTGAAAAAAGCAAGAGTTCCAGAAAAACATCTACTTCTTCTTTATTGACTACACTGAAGCCTTTGACTGTGTGAATTACAATAAACTGTGGAAAATTCTTCCAGAGACGGGAATACCAGAGCACTTTACCTGCCTCCTGAGAAATCTGTATGAAGGTCAGGAAGCAACAGTTAGAACTTGACATGGAACAATAGATGGTTTCAAATCAGGAAAGGTGTACGTCAAAGCTATATATTGTCACCCTGCTTATGTGACTTATATGCAGAATCAGTTCAGTTCAGTTCAGTTGCTCAATCATGTCTGACTCTTTGCGATCCCATGAATCGCAGCACACCAGGCCTCCCTGTCCATCAAAACTCCCAGAGTTCACTCAGACTCATGTCCACTGAGTCAGTGATACCATTCAGCCATCTCATCCTCTGTTGTCCCCTTCTCTTCCTCCCCTCAATCCCTCCCAGCATCAGAGTCTTTTCCAATGAGTCAACGTTTAGTTCAGTTCAGTTCAGTTCAGTTCAGTTGCTCAGTCATGTCTAACATCATCCTCTGTTGTCCCCTTCTCTTCCTCCCCTCAATCCCTCCCAGCATCAGAGTCTTTTCCAATGAGTCAACGTTTAGTTCAGTTCAGTTCAGTTCAGTTCAGTTGCTCAGTCATGTCTAACTCTGCAACACCATGAACTGCAGCACACCAGGCTTCCCTGTCCATCAAAACTCCCGGAGTTCACTTAGATTCATGTCCATCGAGTCTGTGATGCCATTCAGCCATCTCATCCTCTGTTGTCGCCTTCTCTTCCTCCCCTCAATCCCTCCCATCAACAGAGTCTTTTCCAATGAGTTAAATCTTCTCTTAAGGTGGCCAAAGTACAGGATTTTTAGCTTTAGCATCATTCCTTCCAAAGAAATCCCAGGGTTTATCTCCTTCAGAATGGACTGGTTGGATCTCCTTGCAGTCCAAGGGACTCTCAAGAGTCTTCTCCAACACCACAGTTCAAAATCATCAATTCTTCGGCACTCAGCTTTCTTCATAGTCCAACTCTCACATCCATATAAAACCACCGGAAAAACCATAGCCTCGACTAGACGGACCTTAGTCGGCAAAGTAGTCTCTGCTTTTGAATATATTATCTAGGTTGGTCATAACTTTTCTTCCAAAGAGTAAGCGTCTTTTAATTTCATGGCTGCAGTTACCATCTGCAGTGATTTTGGAGCCCCAAAATATAAAGTCGGACACTGTTTCCACTGTTTCCCTATCTATTTCCCATAAAGTGATTGGGACTGGATGCCATGATCTTAGTTTTCTGAATGTTGAGCTTTAAGCCACCTTTTTCACTCTTCTCTTTCACCTTTATCAAGAGGCCCATTAGCTCCTCTTCACTTTCTGCCCAAGGGTGGTGTTATCTGCATATCTGAGGGTATTGATATTTCTCCCAGCAATCTTGACTCCAGCTTGTGTTTCTTCCAGTCCCGTGTTTCTCATGATGTACTCTGCATGGAAGTTAAATAAGCGGGGTGATGATATGCAACCTTGACATTCTCCTTTTCCTATTGGAAACCAGTCTGTTGTTCCATGTCCAGTTCTAACTGTTGCTTCCTGACCTACATACAGATTTCTCAAGAGGAAGGTTAGGTGGTCTGGTATTCCCATCTCTGGAAGAATTTTCCACAGTTTATTGTGATCCACACATTCAAAGGCTTTGGCATAGTCAATAAAGCAGAAATAGATGTGTCTCTGGAACTCTCTTGCTTTTTCCATGATCCAGCGGGTGTTGGCAATTTGATTTCTGGTTCCTCCACCTTTTCTAAAACCAGCCTGAACATCAGAGAGTTCACAGTTCATGTATTCCTGAAGCCTGGCTTGGATAATTTTGAGCATTTCTTTACTAGCATGTGAGATGAGTGCAGTTGTGCGGTAGTTTGAGCATTCTTTGGCATTGCCTTTCTTTGGAATTGGAATAAAAACTGACCTTTTCCAGTCTTGTGGCCACTGCTGAGTTTTCCATATTTGGTGGCATATTTAAAGTAGCACCTTCACAGCCTCATCTTTCAGGATTTGAAACAGCTCCACTGGAATTCCATCACCTCCACTAACTTTGTTCGTAGTGATGCTTTCTAAGGCCCACTTGACTTCACATTCCAAGATGTCTGGCTCTAGATGGGTGATCACACCATTGTGATTTCTAGGTCATGAAGGTCTTTTTTGTAGAGTTCTTCCATGTATTCTTGCCACCTCTTCTTAATATCTTCTGCTTCTGTTAGGTCCATACCATTTTCATCCTTTATTGAGCCCACCTTTGTATGAAATGTTCCCTTGGTATCTCTAATTTTCTTGAAGAGATCTCTAGTCTTCCCCATTCTGTTGTTTTCCTCTATTTCTTTGCGTTGATCACTGAGGAAGGCTTTCTTTTCTCTTCTTGCTATTTTTTGGAACTCTGCATTCAGATGTTTATATATTTCCTTTTCCCCTTTGCTTTTTGCTTCTCTTCTTTTTAGAGCTATTTGTAAGGCCGCCCCAGACAGCCATTTTGCTTTTTTGCATTTTTTTCCATGGGGATGGTCTTGATCCCTGTCTCCCATAAAATGTCACAAACCTTATTCCATAGTTCATCAGGCACTCTATCTGTCAGATCTAGGCCCTTAAATCTATTTCTCACTTCCACTGTATAATAAGGGAGTTGATTTAGGTCATACCTGAATGGTCTAGCGGTTTTCCCTACTTTCTTCAGTTTCAGTTTGAATTTGGTAATAAGGAGCTCATAATTTGAGCCACAGTCAGCTCCTGGTCTTGTTTTTGTTGACTGTGTAGAGCTTCTCCATCTTTGGCTGCATAGAATATAATCAATCTGATTTTGATGTTGACCATCTGGTGATGTCCATGTGTAGAGTCTTCTTTTGTATTTTTGGAAGAGGGTGTTTTCTATGACCAGTGCATTTTCTTGGCAAAATTCTATTAGTCTTTGCCCTGCTTCATTCCACATTCCAAGGCCAAATTTGCCTGTTACTCCAGGTGTTTCTTGACTTCCTACCTTAGCATTCCAGTCCCCTATAATGAAAAGGACATCTTTTTTTGGGTGTTAGTTCTCTAAGGTCTTGTAGGTCTTCATAAAACCATGCAACTTCAGCTTCTTCAGCATTACTGTTGAGGCATAGACTTGGATAACTGTGATATTGAATGGTTTGCCTTGGAAACGAACAAAGGTCATTCTCTTGTTTTTGAGATTGCATCCAAGTAAAGTCAACTTTTACTTTATCCTAATTGCCATGCTAGATTGAAGCTGAAATCAAGATTGCTGGGAGAAATATCAATAACCTCAGATATTCAGATGACACTACCCTTATGGCAGAAAGCAAAGAACTAAAGAGCCTCTTGATACAAGTGCAAGAGGAGAGCGAAAATATTGGTTGAAAACTCAACATTCAGAAAACTAAAATCATGGCTTCTTGTCCCATCACATCATAGCAAACAGATGAAAAAATGATGGAAACAGTGACAGTCTATTTTTTGTGGCCCCCAAATCACTGCAGATCATGACTGTAGCCATGAAATTAAAAGATGTCTCCTCCTTGGAACAAAATCTATGACCAAGACTAAAGAGCCTCTTGATACAAGTGCAAGAGGAGAGCGAAAATATTGGTTGAAAACTCAACATTCAGAAAACTAAAATCATGGCTTCTTGTCCCATCACATCATAGCAAACAGATGAAAAAATGATGGAAACAGTGACAGTCTATTTTTTGTGGCCCCCAAATCACTGCAGATCATGACTGTAGCCATGAAATTAAAAGATGTCTCCTCCTTGGAACAAAATCTATGACCAAGCAGCCAGCAATTAAAAAGCAGAGACATTACTTTCTCAACAAAGTTCAGTGTAGTCAAAGCTATCATCTTCCCAGTAGTCATATATGGATGTTACAGTTATACTATAAAGAAAGCTGAACACTGAAGAATTGATTCTTTTGAACTGTGGTGTTGGAGAAGACTCTTGAGAGTTCCTTGAACTGCAAGGATATGCAATCACTCAATCCTAAAGGAAATCAGTACTGAATATTTATTGGAAGGACTGATGCTGAAGATGAAATCTCAATACTTTGGCCACCTGATGTGAAGAATTGACTCATTCATTTGAAAAGACCCTTAGGCTGGGAATAATTGAAGGCAGGTGGGGAAGGGAATGGCAATGGATGTGATGGTTCGATGGCATCACCAACTCCATGGACATAAGTTTCAGTAAGCTCTGGTAGTTGGTAATACACAGGTAAGCCAGGCATGTTGTAGTCCATGAGGTTGCAAAAATTTGGATATGACTGAGTGAATGAACTGAGCTGAGAGGAGAGAATGCCAAGTCATTTCTGTATTCTTGCCACAGGAACCCCAGAAAGAGTATGAAAGGCAAAAGGATATTACATTGGAAGATGAACCTCTCCCCTCCAGTTGTTGGAAGGTGTCCGTTATGCTACTGAGGAAGACCAGAGAAATAGTTCCAGAAAGAACGAAGAGGCTAGGCCAAAGTGTAACAGGAGGGAAATGGGAGGGGCACAACTTTTGAAAGAAAGACATATCCCAAGGACACATCATAAACTGCTTAGAATCAAATGGGTCCAAGATGGCAGATAAATCAGTTTTGCTTCAACCTTGATCCTCAGTCAGCAGGCTAAATGACACACCCAGAGGCACCATGACATTTCCAAGGCATTATCAAAAGACTAAGAAGTGGGCAGTGGCCCAATTCCTGAAAATCTCCATCCCTTCCCAAAATATTTGGAATAATCTTCCCACTTATTAATATGTGAAAATACCGAGCCCATGAAAGCTAAGGATTCCACATTTTGAGGTGTTACTCATCCTGTGTGATGGCCCACAACTCTGCCTGTGGAATGTGCTGCTCTATGAATCTGAATAAATCCACTTCTTACCTATCACTTTGTCTCTCACTAAATTCTTTCTGAGAGTCCCTTGGACTGCAAGGAGATCCAACCAGTCCATCCTAAGGGAGATCGGTCCTATGTGTTCATTGGAAGGACTGATGCTGAAGCTGAAACTCCAGTAGTTTGGCCACCTCATGCAAAGAGTTGACTCATTGGAAAAGACGCTGATGCTGGGAGGGATTGGGGGCAGGAGGAGAAGGGGACGACAGAGGATGAGATGGCTGGATGGCATCACTGACTCGATGGACAGGAATTTGGGTAAACTCTGGGAGTTGGTGATGGACAGGGAGGGCTGGAGTGCTGCTATTGATGGGATTGCAAAGAGTCGGACATGACTGAGCGACTGAACTGAACTAAAATTCTTTCTGTGATGAGACCTCAAGAACCTGAGCTTAATTATGTCTTGAGAGCAGGTACCTTACGTTTCAGCTGGGTTTGAGTCCCAGCCATGTGAATTCAAGTCCCAAGGTGAGGTAAACAGCATCAAATTCAGAAAATGGAAATCATCTCAGTTCATTTCCAAGGCAAACCATTCAGCATCACATTAATTCAAGTCTATGCCCCAACCATTAATGCTGAAGACGTTGAAGTTGATTGGTTCTATGAAAACCTACAAGACCTAGAACTAACATCAAAAGAAAGATGTCTTTTTCATTGTAGGGAATTGGAATGTAAAAGTAGAAATTCAAAAGATACCTGGAGTAACAGGTTGATGAATTTGTCCAAATTTTATATGTCCTTACTGATAATCAGTCTACTTATGTTCATTACTGAGAAAAGAGCATTGAAGTTTCTAACCATAGTTGTGGATTTGTCTGTTTCTCCTTGCAGTTCTGTTTTTGAAGCTTTGTTTGGAAGTCCTTTTATTATGTGTATAAACACTTTGGATTTTTAGGTTTTCTTGTTGAAATGAAGTTCTTTATCCCTGGCAGTATTCTTTGTTCTAAAATCCATTTGGCTTAATAACAATATAGCCTCTCCAGATTTCTTTTGAAAAGCGTTAGCATGTGTGTTATGTTGTTTATTTATGTTTTTGCATACTTTCAACCTCTGTTTTATATTTGAAGTTCTTCACTGGTTGGCAGCATATGTATTGGATCTTGCTTTTCTAATCAATCTGACAATCTCTGGTTTTTGTGTTTAGGCATTTACATTTATTTTGATTGTTTATATGAATAAACTGAAGGCTATCATCTACTGTTTGTTTTTCTTTTATTTTCTTCCTATTTTCCTGTCTTATTTTGGATTAATTATTTTTATGATTTCATTTCATTTCCTTTGTGGCTTCTTAACTCTCTTTGACTCTTTAGTGGTTACTTTTCTTTTTACTTATCATAGTTTAACTTCAGTTGTTGTTCAGTACCTAAATTGTGCCTGACTCTTCATGATCCCATGGACTGCAGCAGGCCAGGCTTCCCTGTCCCTCACCATCTCCTGGAGTTTGCCCAAGTTCATGTCCATTGAAGCAGTGATGTCATCCAACCATCTCATCTTCTGCCTTCAGTCTTTCCCAGCATCAGGGTCTTTTTCTATGAGTCAGTTTAAACTTCAAGTGAAATATCATTCATGAAAAGTATATAGCCTTACAGTAATAAATTTACATTTCTTCCTTTGTAATCTTTGTTTTGTTGCTATACATTTTACTTTCATACTTTTTATAAGCCCTGTATTATGTTTCTAATATTTAATACTCGTCTGTCTTAAAGAGCTTTAAATAGTGAGAAAAATCTTACATATTTACCCATAGTTAACATTTTGTACTCTTTACTTTTTGTGTATATCTACATCTCTATCTAGTATAATTTTCCTTTGCTTGAATATGTTTCTTTAATATTTCGTATAGTGTGATGATAAATTCTTTGAGTTTGTGTGAGTGAGAAATTCCTTAGTGAACCTTCCTTTTACAAAAATATTTTCTCTGGGTGTAGGATTCTAAGTGAAGTTTTTTTCTTTCTTTCTTTCTTTCAGTGCTCCAAAAATATTACTCAGTTCTCTTATTACTTGAATTATTTTTTCAGTGAGAAATCTTCTTTCATGCTATCTTAGTTCTTGTCTTTTACAGTAAGTGAATTTAAGGTTTTATCTTTACTACTGGTTTTGTAGTTTTATGCATTTTTCTTATATTTGGAATTCAGTGATATAGAAGAAGCTTATAGTGTTGATCAAATTTGGAAAATACTCAGTCATTTTCCGTTCAAATAATTTTTTTCTGTCCTGCCCTTTCTATGTCCTCTTTTTATGAACCCCTATTTTGTGAATATTAAGTTGCTTCAATTTCACCACAACTTACTTGTTCTCTGCTTTTTTCTTTTCTTTTAATACTGTTTACTTTGATTATATGTTTTATTTTTACACTCTAGTGCTCAGTCTTCAGATTCACTTACCTTTTCTTCTGCAATGTATTCTGCCTTGTATCTGAGATGTATATCTTTTATCTCAAATATGGTAGCTTTTGTCTCTAGAATTTCTATTTGGATGACTTTTAAAACATATTTTATGTGTTTACTTGGTATTTGAACATATGCAACATAGTTAAAATAGCTATTTTAATATCTTTTTCTAATAATTATAATATTCTTATTAATCATCTAGTTTTAAATTGATTTTTGTCTTACTGTATCAGAGTCCCCTGATTCTTTGTAACATCCACTAGTTTCCTATTGGATGGAAGAATTTTAATTTGGGGGGTACTAAATATTTTTGTATTTTATATTCTCAAGCATATTCCTACAATACAGTGAAGTTGTCTGGAAACAGCTTGAGCCATTTGAGTCTCCTATTAGCATTTATTAGTTAGGACTAGCACAGTGCCCAGCATAGGATTATTTATTCGCCACTATCTATAAAAGGCCATTCTGTGTACTCTGCTCAGTATTTCACGAATCATGAGGATAGGATGTCCATTCTCATCGGTTAAAACAGGCACTAACCCTGGCCTTATGTGTGCAGTGAACACTATTACCACCAGTCCTTGCAGGTGGTTT
>SJYC01006511.1:0-15500 GCA_006408675.1 Madoqua kirkii
ATTCCCAATGCCTGTACATTGACTGGAAACTCTTTTGATGAGGTAAGCTAGAACAATCACATGGATTCCTTTATTTGTTTCCTGGTCTCAGAGATCACTGCCCTTTGCTGCCTGATGTACAGTATTTCAAAAACTATTGTTTTATATATTTTATCCAATTTTAGGTTATTTTCAGAAGGAGGAGAAACTGATCTGTTATTCCATCCTGACTAGAAATGCTCAATGTTATTTATTTGAAGATATTTTAATTTTCCAAAATAGCTTTGCCTGTGTTTATCCTTCTGGCTCACATAGGTCCAAAAGGTTTCTTCCTAACTCATTTGCAATAAAATTTACATTGTCAATTTAGAAGTGATTTTGCCAAATTTGAGAGATGTGAGATGACATTCTAAGTTGTTTTTGTTAAGCTTATTCTCAGTGTCAAACTGCAGAGGAAAAAACCCTAATTGGTTATGATCATGATGTCCTGAAATAAAATTAGTTAGATTTCAGGACCTTATTCCTTCCTTCATAGTTCTCCTTTTGCCAGTGCTTACATAAAATAAGTAACCTATATTGACAATTGATGGCTTCTCTCTAGAGGATGACTTTATCCTTTATCACCAGTTTTTTGCTGGGCATACACACCAAGGAAATCAGAATTGAAAGAGACACAGGTACCCCAATGTTCATTGCAGCATTTGTATAATAGCCAGGACATGGAAACAACCTAGATGTCTATCAGCAGATGAATGAATAAGAAAGCTGTGGTACATATACACAATGGAGTATTACTTAAAAAGAATAAATTTGAATCAATTCTAATGAGATGGATGAAACTGGAGCCAATTATACAGAGTGGAGTAAGCCAGAAAGAAAAACACCAATGCAGTATACTGACACATATATATGGAATTTAGAATGATAGTAATGATGACCCTGTATGTGAGACAACAAAAGAGACACAGATGTATAGAACGGACTTTTGGCCTCTGAGAGAGAGTGAGAGGGTGGGATGATTTGGGAGAATGGCATTGAAACATGTATACTATCATGTAAGAAACAAAGCACCAGTTTGTTCGATGCAGGATACAGGATGCTTGGGGCTGGTGCACGGGGATGATCCAGAGAGATGATATGGGGTGAGACGTGGGAGGGGATTCAGAATTGGGAGATCGTGTACACCTGTGGCTGATTCATGTCCATGTATGGCAAAACCAATACAGTATTGTAAAGTAGAATAAAGTAAAAATAAAATTAAAGCATAAATGATGACTAAGTTGCTAGCTGTTCATGCAAATCCAATGCTCCTGGCAGGATGGGGGTGGGGGATTATCTTAACAACTTGTCATTAAATTAGTCATCTGGAAGAAATTTTCCTTGTTTAGTAAAATACATTTATAGGAAACCTGTGGGTGGAGAACAAGAAAATGAAAGCATAGATTTGCCGGAAGAAAACAATCAAAATAAATTGGCTCTAAGAATAAATGAAGAATGATTTGGGGATGGGTAATAACATAAAAATGAGAAGAGAGGGGCAACATGGGCAAATGAAATTGAAGTAACATACCAGCACTCTGAAATCTGAAACAGTGGAGACAATCTGCAATGTTTAAAAACTCAGAATGAACAGTATTTGTGTCTATTTTGTTCACATTTCTACAGTGTAAATGTGCTTCGTATCTCCATATCTTCAGAAAAATCTGTTTGTGCCCATAAATCCTTAGACAATCCTGTGATGCAGGCTAAGATTTCCAGAAGAAAAGGTCTTAATAAACCATAGCTGACTGATACAATATAGCACAAATTGACTCTTTCCAATCCCAACAGATAATTTACATTAGTTACAAAAAGTAGATACAATGAAAATGTGAGATAAGCTCATGTGTTTATTTAATCTTATTGAAGTATAGTTGATTTACAGTGTTGTGTTAATTTCTTCTGTACAACAAAGTGACTCAGTTATACATAATCATGCCTTCTTACTGTGTCTCATTTTGTTCAGTGCCAGGAAAACCTTTGTGTGCTTGGTCTATGAAGTATTTCTTTTACAGAATAGAAGCCCACCTCTAAATATCTCTTAATGTGTTTGTTATCTATTGCTGTGAACACATTATCCCCATGTCTAGTGTCTGAAACAATAAACACTTAACATCTCACATTTTCTGTGGGTTAGGAATCAGGCTTGCCTTAGCTAAGTGCCTTGCCCTCAAGATATCTTACAAGTTGCAATTAGGATGTCAGCTGGGGTTGTGATCTATTCTGAAAGCACAAATGAGAGAAGATTGACTTTCATGTTCACTCAGTAATTTTTGAAAAAACTCATTTTCTCATGGGTTCTTGGACTAAAAGTGTCAGTTCCTCACTGGTTTTTGATGCTGACTTTTTTAGTTTCTTGTTTAGGGGTTTCTCCATAGGGTAGATAACATCG
The DNA here is from genome assembly GCA_006408675.1 of Madoqua kirkii. Lineage (NCBI taxonomy): Eukaryota > Metazoa > Chordata > Mammalia > Artiodactyla > Bovidae > Madoqua > Madoqua kirkii. The sequence goes on from SJYC01006511.1 coordinate 2,411, forward strand.
CTGTGGTTGTCTTTCCTTAGAAAAAGAGCAATCATATGGAGTTCACAGTCTCTATACAAGATAATTTCAGAAGGGACATCATATATATAGTTTTTTTTTTCTGGGTTTTTTGTGTGTGTGTGTGTGTGTGTGTGTGTGTTAGAAATGTGTCACTACGCCTGGTCTACACTAAAGGGAAGGATGTTTATACTAAGAGGCAGGGTTCATTATCGATACCTTAGAGACTGCCTACAATATCCAAGTAAAACAAAGTGTGGTAATTAATGCTCATCACTGTCAATCAGGGTAAATTATTAATGAACTCAGGCCATAGATAGAAATTGGTGTCTCTTCTTATGTTGGTTGAGGAAAACTAAGAAGTTGTGATGGTGTCTAGCTGTAGTTTATGCTTGAGTGAACCAGAAATTCAAAAATACATGCTTAGGACTTCCCAGGGGACTCAGTGGTTAAGATGGAACTTCCAAAGCAGGGGGCAGGGGTTTAATCCCTGGCCTGGGAACTAAGATCTCACATGTCCTATGGAAGGACCAAAAAAAAAAAAAAGTCACTCTCTCTCTCTCTCTCTCTCTCTCTCACACACACACACACACGATACATGCTTAATTGTAAGAGTAGGCCACTTGTGATTAAATAATTCTTCTGTTAAAATGTTATGTATATATGATTGGTAGCTGTCTTTCGTGTCTGTTTCTTTTTGGTAGTTAGTAATGTGTCTGATATTTTAATATGCATGGAATTAAGTTTTATGATTGTGTTCACATGGTAAGGAATAATCAGCATGCATAAGAAGGAGATATTTTCTGTGAATTACTCCAACAGAAGCTGAAACACAAAACCAAGTGCAGTTGGCAAAAGTTGCCTACACACCTCACTACTCCTTTTCCAAAGCTCTTGATGCATACAGTGAGATATTCTTGCCATTTTGATTGAAATAGCTAGGGACAGGCTACTTCAGCTGACATCTGGGTTATACAAGTTCCAAATTAAACTAAATATATCTCCCACTCAAGTTGCTCTTCTTTCTAATTGTATGTTTTTGTTAATAGCATCAACATACTTAGATTCTCAGCATCATCACTTCTTATTCTACATACCACTCTCCAGATAGTCATTCAGTTGCACAGTTCTATTTTCAATTCATGCAATGGCTCTCACATCTCACTGGCTCTGTTTCCAGAGCTACCACACACAAATGCTCTCAGACTTGGATAAGTTTAACATACTCTCTTAGGCTTTCCTAATTCAAAATTTTCTTTCCAATATTCTTTTTATTCTTTCAAGAATAAACATTTCAAATAATACAATGTATTAATCTCATAATAAAATATTCACTTCTTAAACTTAAGTTGAAATATGCTATTTTTTACCAGGCTTATGTTGAGGTTTGATTTCCTATTTTCTTCACATGACTGCTTCTGAAACTTAGCTTGCTATATTTATTTTCTACCTGTTTTAATTTATGTAATTTCCCCCTGTTTTTCCACCTGCACTACCACTGTCTTGCCTACCAGCATGTCTGAAACATTCTCATCCACCAATGGTTCTAATGGTATCTCACTCATGTAATCTTACTCAAGAGTGCTAACATAAATATTCTTTACCGCAGTTGAGTTAATACTTATTATTACATTTTATATTTCTATATTTTATCACCCTTTTTGGACTACAAAATAATGCTGTTTGTCAGTGTTTTCTATATAGTATCTGCCACAGGATCTTACTTATAGCTGACTTCAAAGAAAGTGTAAAATTTAATTGAGTGAATAAACAGACCCATGGTATGAGTATAGGTACTGCCACCACCTGAATACAGACATATGTAAATACATGCATAAGCACTCATTACATTTTGTGATATATCTGCTTGGACATGTCCAGTGATGGAATTGGATTCATCCAGCTCATTTTACATTCTGTTTCATTCTAGACCACTCTAATTGTCTGACTTTTTTTTAAATTTAATAATTTAAAATATATTAGTGATAAATATTATAATAATAGTAGTAACAGTTGCTTCATAATTTTATAGTAAACTATAGCTTATAAAAACTTTTACCTAAACAAAATTCAATAAATTTCCTAAAGTTTCACAGAATAAACCTATCCTCTTAGTCAATCTGTTTCTATCATATTAACATTCCTCCCTAAATATTAATCATGTGTGAATCTCTTCTGTGTACTTGTTCTTAACATTAAGACTCCTTTGGATATGTTAGAGTAAAAGGCTTCCCAGGCATAGCTAGTGGTAAAGAGTCCACCTGCCAATGCAGGAGACACAAGAGATGGGTTCAGTCCCTGGGTAGGTGAGATCCCTGGAGGAGGAAATGACAACCCATTCCAGTATTCTTGCTTGGGAAATCTCAGACTGGCAGGCTACAGTAGATGGAGTTGCAAAGAATTGGACATGACTGAGCACACACACACACACAAAGCTCAGAGAAATACTTTGAAGGAGCACTACTATTCTAAAAGTAGCAAAAAGGACACTGAGCCATTTAAAAGAATGACATTATAACTATATGACTTGATAAAGGTGTTCAGTTCAGCTCAGTTCAGTCACTCAGTCATGTCCAACTCTTTGTAACCCTGTGAATTGCAGCACACCAAGCTTCCCTGTCATCACCAACTCCCAAAGTTCACTCAAACTCATGTCCATCGAGTTGTTGATGCCATCCAGTCATCTCATCCTCTGTTGTCTCCTTCTCCTCTTGCCCCAGCTAATGTTAAATCACATTGCAATACATAAATATATCAAATCAACATATTTTACACCTTAAACTTGCATAATGTTATATCTCAAATATCAATTATACTTCATTTTTTAAAAAGAACCAAATAAAATACTGTCCATAAAGCACTTACTAACATGTTTTTGTAAAGAGAAAATCCACATGGGTGAGTTATTATTGTTACAGTTTTCATATTTATGGTGGCTTTATTAAAAAATGTTCATTCTTTCTTGGAAACAATAAATATAGCTAAAATTTGGTGCATACATGTGATTAAGAAAATATTCTATAATTTTAGTAGTGGTTTTCTCTGGTTTATTGGGTCTTGGTAATTTTCAATTTTTTTCTATAGTTCTTTATATTTTTATGGTTCTAAATTCCAGTGGATTTGAGAGTTGGACTGTGAAGAAAGCTGAATGCCAAAGAATTGATGCTTTTGAACTGTGGTGTTGGAGACAACTCTTGAGAGTCCCTTGGACTGTAAGCAAATCCAACCAGTCCATTCTGAAGGAGATCAACCCTGGGATTTCTTTGGAAAGAATGTTGCTAAAGCTGAAACTCCAGTACTTTGGCCACCTCATGAAAAGTGTTCACTCATTGGAAAAGACTCTGATGATGGGAGGGATTGGGGGCAGGAGGAGAAGGGGACGAAAGAGGCTGAGATAGCTGGATGGCATCATATGCGAGTCTGAGTGAACTCCAGGAACTGATGATGGACAGGGAGACCTGGCACACTGCTATTCATGGGGTTGCAAAGACTCGGACACGACTGAGCGACTGAACTGAACTGAGCTGAACTGAATGAATCTATATTTTTTGGTAATAGAAAGTTGTTTTGTTTCTTTGACTGATAGGTATCTCTTTTTCTGCTTTTTTATTTTACGTGTCTCAATGTATTCTGGGTCTAAATCTTCCTGATGCTCTTCTCTCAAATTCACAAAATCTTGTTGTTTCTATTTTTTTTTAAAAATAACTTTTGTTCACTTTCTATATAAACTTATTCTATATCTGATCTACTCAATGACCATACTGGCAGTTTCGTCATTGTTTTACATTGCCTTTCTTTTTACTTTCAGCTAAAAATTACTCAAGATAACTTTTTGAAATGGAATTCTTGAATTATTGAGTCTCAATTGTTTCTGTTTCTTAAATATCTTTATACCCACTGATGGGTCATTCCTATCAATATCAATAGCTCACTATGACAATAGCTCAACCTAGGGATGACATAGTGTATAGATAACATATCATTTGGTGTGTGTGTGTGTGTGTGTGTGTGTGTGAATGGTTAAAAAAATATCTCACAAGTTATTCCAGTAAAATTCCCCCCAACCCCTCATTTAGATTGCTCTTTAAGGTCTCCCATCCATCTGAGACATTTAGTTTTTCAGGTTTTGGCTGTGGAACACTGTGTAGAGTGATGGGAATAGTCCTGAAGCTGTTATCAGATGACCTAGGATTAAAGCTTTGCTGTGTCATTTAAAAGTTTGTGACCCAAAGCAGTCACAGCTCATTTTTCGCTTTCCTTCCCTGATTTTAAAATAGAGATAAAATATCTTATAAAAGGATTACCAGGGTAAAATGAGTTAACACAGCAGTTTTTTTAGGATATAAAAGGTTATATAATCAAAGGCATATTTATTACGATTATTTTCTTTTAATTTTGAAGTGTGCTTACTTAACACTTAAGACCTCTCTTTCACTGTGCACTCTCAGCCATTTTATTACTTTGAAATCTAGTATTACAGGCTCATTTTTGGCTTTTTTACATTATTAGATAGCTCTGATTGGTTCCTTCTTACTGATCAGGGCAATTCTGGGACACTGTAGGAAAAGTCATTCCTAGAAAATATGGCAAGCATGATTCTTAAAGATTATTAGTGCCTCCATAAATCCATTGCACTGGCCAAAACATAGACAAATTATTAAAAAAAATTTTGTGATAATATTGGAGACAGAAAAAGGAATATAGAAAATAAAAAGTAAAATATTAAATGCAGTTGGTGAAAAGATAGATCAGATAGAAACAGATTATTAAACATAAATATAAGCAATCAGAATGATTTTTCAAAAATAGTTCATAACAGGACACTTAATTGCCTAATATCACCCAATGGCCTCATTGCATGTAGATACAAATGTAAACTGTTAGATTTTATATTATTTAAAATTAAGTTGCGTGTGTATGAGACAGAGAGAATGTATGTGTGTGTGTGTGTGTCTGTGTTTTATGAGTCTCTTAACTTTTTCAATTATTCTTATTGTTAGGAAAGATATTTTATAGTTTAGGTCATTGAATAAGCATTTAATGAATACACTTTTTTTAAAAAAACTGATAAGGCCTAACTGCAGCCATGAAATTAAAAGACGCTTACTCCATAGAAGAAAAGTTATGACCAACCTAGATAGCATATTCAAAAGCAGAGACAATACTTTGCCGACAAAGGTCTGTCTAGTCGAGGCTATCGTTTTTCCGGTGGTTATGTATGGATTTTAGACTTGGACTGTGAAGAAAGCTGAGTGTTGAAGAATTGATGCTTTTGAACTGTGGTGTTGGAGAAAACTGTTGGAAGTCCCTTGGACTGCAAGGAGATCCAACCAGTCCATTCTGAAGGAGATCAGTCCTGTGATTTCTTTGGAAGGAATGAATCTAATGCTGAAACTCTAGTACTTTGGCCCCTCATGCAAAGAGTTGACTCATTAGAAAAGACTCTGATGCTGGGAGGGATAGGGGGAAGGAGGAGAAGGGGATGACCGAGAATGAGATGGCTGGATGGCATCACAGACTCGATGGACATGAATCTGAGTTGGTGATGGACAGGGAGGCCTGGCGTGCTGATATTCATGGGGTTGCAAAGAGTCGGACATGCCTGAGCGTCTGAACTGAACTGAACTGAACTAATGATGAGTCATTTGAATTTTGGACTGGAAAAGGTCAGTTTTCATTCCAGTCTCAAAGAAAGGCAATGCCAAAGAATGCTCAAACTACCGCACAGTTGCACTCATCTCACATGCTAGTAAAGTAATGCTCAAAATTCTCCAAGCCAGGCTTCAGCAATACCTGAACTGTGAACTCCCTGATGTTCAAGCTGGTTTTAGAAAAGGCAGAGGAACCAGAGATCAAATTGCCAACATCCGCTGGATCATGGAAAAAGCAAGAGAGCTCCAGAAAAACAGCTATTTCTGCTTTATTGACTATGTCAAAGCCTTTGACTGTGTGGATCACAATCAACTGTGGAAAATTCTGAAAGAGATGAGAATACCAGACCACCTGACCTACCTCTTGAGAAATCTGTATGCAGACCAGAAAGCAACACTTAGGACTGGACATAGAACAACAAACTGGTTCCAAATAGGAAAAGGAGTATGTCAAGGCTGTATATTGTCACCCTGTTTATTTAACTTCTATGCAGAGTACATCATGAGAAATGCTGGGCTGAAAGAAGTACAAACTGGAATCAAGATTGCTGGGAGAAATATCAGTAACCTCAGATATGCAGATGACACCACCCTTATGGCAGAAAGTGAAGAGTAACTAAAAAGCCTCTTTATGAAAGTAAAACAGGAGAGTGAAAAAGTTGGCTTATAGCTCAACATTCAGAAAATGAAGATCATGGCATCCAGTCCCATCACTACATGGGAAATAGATTGAGAAACAGTGGAAACAGTGCCAGACTTTATTTTTTGGGCTCCAAAATCACTGCAGATGGTGACTGCAGCCATGGAATTAAAAGACGCTGACTCCTTGGCAGGAAAGTTATGACCAACCTAGACAGCATATTCAAAAGCAGAGATATTACTTTGTCGACTAAGGTCCATGTAGTCAAGGATATGGTCTTTCCAGTAGTTATGAATGGATGTGAGAGTTGTGAAGAAGGCTGAGCACTGAAGAATTGATGCTTTTCAACTGTAGTGTTGGAGAAGACTCTTGAGAGTCTTTCGGACTGCAAGGAGATTCAACCAGTCCATTCTGAAGGAGACCAACCCTGGGATTTCTTTGGAAAGAATGATGCTAAAGCTGAAACTCCAGTACTTTGGCCACCTCATGAGAAGAGTTGACTCATTGGAAAAGACTTTGATGGTGGGATGGATTGGGGGCAGGAGGAGAAGGGGATGACCGAGGATGATATGGCTGGGTGGCATCACTGACTCAATGGTCGCGCGTCTGAGTGAACTCTGGGAGTTGGTGATGGACAGGGAGGCCTGGCGTGCTGCGATTTACGGGGTCGCAAAGAGTCGGACACGACTGAGCAACTGAACTGAACTGAAGTAAAAACATAGTGTATTTATTTTCAAATCAAACAATGGAAGTCAAATTAATTTATGCAACTTAAAATACTATTTATTTGTTAGGGTATATACATGCATTGGCGAAGAAAAGGGCAACTCACTCAGGTACTCTTGCTTGGAAAATCCTTTGGACAGAGAATCCTGGCAGGCTACACTCCATGGTGTCCCAAAGAGCTGGACATGACTAAATGAGTAACACACAACACATATATGCATTGACTGGTTTGATCTCCTTGGTGTCCAAAGGATTTTCAGGACTCTTCTCTATCACCACAGATCAAGGGGATCTTTTTTTTTTTGCCCATCAGAGGAGATCAAACCATTCAATCTTAAGGGAAATCAACCCTGAAAACTCATTGGAAAGCCTGATGCTGAAGCTGAAGCTCCAGGTTTTTGGTCAACTGATGCGAAAGACAACTCATTGGAAAAGTCCCTGATGCTGGGAAAGACTGAAGGCAGAAGGAGAAGGGACATCAGCGACTGAGATAGCTGGATGGCATCACTGATGCAATGGACATGAACTTCGGCAAACTTTGGGAAATGGTGAGGGACAGGGAGGCCTGGTTTGCTGCAGTTCATGCCTTCACAAAGAACCAGGCAAAACTGGGCGACTGAACAACAACAATACATGCATATACAAACTTATGCATGTAGTATATATGAAAAGTGGAAGTGAAGTTGCTCAGTCATGTCTGACTCTTTGCGACCCGGTGGACGTAGCCTACCAGGCTTCTATGTCCATGGGATTCTCCAGGCAAGAGTATTGGAGTGGGTTACCATTTCCTTCTCCAGGGGATCTTGCCGACCCAGGGATCCAACCTGGGTCTTCCGCATCAGAGGCAGATGCTTTAACCTCTGAGCCACCAGGGAAGGCCGTACTATAATTTAAAAATATTTTGAGCCATCTATCTAATACTTTCTCCATTCATTCTTATTTCTTGATTTCTGTTTAGCTATCTTCCTCCTTAACAACATGACTTTATTCCAGTTTACAAGTTAGAATTCTAGAAATTGATTTTTGATACACTAATCATGAGTAAGTTTAGGAAGATGTTCCTTTTCTTACTTAGTGGGTGATTTTTGTTTAATCCATGGAATCTGAATAATGTAATATGAGATTTTAAGGAGAGTTATACTCCGGTGTTCTTGCCTGGAGAATCCCAGGGACAGGGGAGCCTGGTGGGCTGCCATCTATGGGGTTGCACAGTCAGACACGACTGAAACGACTTAGCAGCAGCTGTAGCAGCATAATATCACAACCTGCTTGTTCAGGTGAATATATGTAAGGCCTCAGCATTGACCTATCTATATTCTGTTTTTAATTAGGATGCCTGGAGGAAACTACATGAAGCTAATACATTTTACATTTATTGGTTTTACTTTTAAACAAACATAGCTAATTAGAAGAAATTCAGAAATGGTACTTAAGGAAAACATGAACATAACAAAGCATCACTAAATAACACACACTAGCAAGTGAAAACACTCAAGGAATTAAAATTAAAGGTGGCAAATCTGAAGGATGTGACATTTAACTCAGGGTTTGAGTCTAAGATTATTCTCTAATTTATTTTAATGATGACTGAATCAGATTTTCAAAAATATCACCGACTATTTGTAAGTAAGTAAGCTTCTTTTAAAAATTGAAGTATAGTTGATTTACAGTGTTATATAAGCTACAGGTATAGTGTAGTACAATATAGTGATTCACAATTTAAAAAAATCTTTATTTATTTGCCTGTGTTGGTTCTAAGTTGTCGTGCATGGCTTGAGAGAACACTGGTTTAGCTGCCCTGTGGCATGTGGGATTTTATTTCCCTAATCAGGGATTGAACCCATATCCTCTGCTTTGGAAGACAAATTCTTAATCACTGGATCACAAAGGATTTCCCCCCAAATTGGTATATATATATAATCATATATATATGATTTTTTTTAATGGAGGAAAATTGCTTAACAATGTTGTATTGGTTTCTCTTACTTTGGTGACAAAGGTCAGTCTAGTCAAAGCTATGGTTTTTCCAGTAGTCATGTATGATGGGTGTGAGAGTTGCACCATAAAGAAAATTGATTGCTGTTTTTGAACTGTGGTGGTGTAGAATATTCTTGAGAGTCTCTTGGACTGCATGGAGAACAAACCATCCTGAATATTCATTGGAAGAACTAATACTGAGCTAAAGCTCAATACTTTGGTCACCTGGTGCAAAGAACTGACTCATTGGAAAAGACCCTGATGCTAGGGAAAATTGAAAGCAGGAGAAGGAGATGACAGAGGATGAGCTGGTTGGATGGTATCACCAACTTGATGGAATTAAGTCTGATCAAGGTCCGGGAGTTGGTGATGGGCAGAGAAGCCTGGTGTGTTGCAGTCCAGAGGGTCGCAAAGAGTTGGACATAACTGAGCGACTGAACTGTACTTATTGATTTCTTCCATACAAGAACTCGAGCTTCCCTGGTGGTTCACATGATAAAGAATCTACTGGCAATGTGGGAGACCTGGATTCGATCCCTGGGTTGGAAAAATCCCTGGGAGGGGGTCATGGCAACCCACTCCAGTATTCTTGCTGGAGCATCCCCATGGACAAAGAAGCCTGGTGGGCTACAGTCCATGCGGTTGCAAAGACTAGGTTATGACTGAGCAACTAAACACGCACACACATACAACAACTTGATCAGTCTTTCAGTTCAGTTCAGTTGCTCAGTCATGTCCGACTCTTTGTGATCCCATGAATCGAACACAACTTATAGTTATACATATATCACCTCCCTTTTGAACCTCCCTCCCCTCCCCTCATCCCATCACTCTAGGTTATCATGGAGCACCAGGTTGGGCTCCCTGTGTTATATAACAATTTCCTACTAGCTATCTGTTTTACACATGGTAGTGTATATATGTGAATGTTACTTTTTCCATTCATCACACTTTCTCCCTCCACTGTGTCCATAAATTAGTTCTCTACATCTTTGACTGTGGGATCACAAAAACGTGGAAAATTCTTCAAGAGATGGGAATACCAGACCACCTGACCTACCTCCTGAGAAATCTGTATGCAGGCCAGGAAGCAACAGTGAGAACTGGACATGGAACAATGGACTGGTTCCATATTGGGAAAGGAGTACATCAAGGCTGTATATTGTCAGCCAGCTTATTTAACTTATATGTAGAGTACATCATGAGAAATGCTGATCTGCATGAAGCACAAGTGGGAATCAAGATTGCCAGGAGAAATATTAATAACCTCAGATATGCAGATGATATCACATTTATAGCAGAAAGCAAAGAACTAGAGTCTCTTGATGAAAGTGAAAGAGGAGAGTGAAAAATTTGTCTTAAAACTCAACATTCAGAAAACTAAAATCAAGGCATCTGGTCCCATCACATCATGGCAAATAAATGGGGAAGTAATGGAAACAGTGAAAGACTTTTATTTCTTGGTTTCCAAAATCACTGCAGATTATGATTGCAGCCATGAAATTAAAAGACGTTTGCTCCTTGGAAGAAAAGCTATAACTAACCTAGACAGCATATTTAAAAAGCAGAGCCATTACTTTGCCAACAAAGGTCTATGTAGTCAAAGCTATGGTTTTTTCAGTAGTCATGTATAGATGTGATAGTTGGACTACAAAGAAAGATGAGTGCTGAAGAAGTGATTTTTTTTTTTAAAGATCTAAACGTAAGACCAAAACTATAAAACTCCTAGAGGAAAACATAGGCAAAACACTCTCTGACATAAATCACAGCAGGATCCTCTATGATCCACCTCCCAGTATACTGGAAATAAAAGCAAAAATAAACAAATGGGATCTAATTAAAATTAAAAGCTTCTGCACAACAAAGGAAACTATAAGTAAAGTGAAAAGACAGCCTTCTGACTGGGAGAAAACAATAGCAAATGAAGCAACTGACAAACAACTAATCTCAAAGATATACAAGCAACTTATGCACCTCAACTCCAGAAAAACAAATGATCCAATCAAAAAATGGGCCAAAGAACTAAATAGGCATTTCTCCAAAGAAGACATACGGATGGCTAACAAACACATGAAAAGATGCTCAACATCACTCATTATCAGAGAAATGCAAATCAAGACCACAATGAGGTACCACTTCACACCAGTCAGAATGGCTGCGATCCAAAAATCTACAAGCAATAAATGCTGGAGAGGATGTGGAGAAAAGGGAACCCTCTTACACTGTTGGTGGGAATGCAAACTAGTACAGCCATTATGGAAAACAGTGTGGAGATTCCTTAAAAAATTGCAAATAGAACTGCCTTATGACCCAGCAATCCCACTGCTGGGCATACACACCGAGGAAACCAGAATTGAAAGAGACACATGTACCCCAATGTTCATTGCAGCATTGTTTATAATTGCCAGGACATGGAAACAACCTAGATGTCCATCAGCAGATGAATGGATAAGAAAGCTGTGGTACATATACACAATGGAGTATTACTCAGCCCTTAAAAAGAATAAATTTGACTCAGTTCTAATGAGATGGATGAAACTGGAGCCGAATATACAGAGTGAAGTAAGCCAGAAAGAAAAACACCAATACAGTATACTGACACATATATATGGAATTTAGAAAGATAGTAATGAAGACCCTGTATGTGAGACAACATAAGAGACACAGAGGTATAGAACGGACTTTTGGCCTCTGAGGGAGAGGGAGAGGGTGGGGAGATTTGGGAGAATGGCACTGAAACATGTATACTATCATATAAGAAATGAAGCACCAGTCTATGTTCAATACAGGATACAGGATGCTTGGGGTGGTAAAAAAAAAAAAAAGTGATGTTTTTGAACTGTGGTGTTGAAGAAGACTTTTGAGAGTTCCTGGGATTGCAAGGAGAGCCAACCAATCAGTCCTAGAGGAAATCAGTCCTGAATATTCATTGGAAATACTGATGCTGAAGCTGAGACTCCAATAATTTGGCCACTTGATGAGAAGAGCTGACTCACTGGAAAAGACCCTATGTTGGGGAAGATTGAAGGTGGGAGGAGAAGGGGATGACAAAGGAAGAGATGGTTGAATGTCATCACCGACTCAATGGACATGAGTTTGAGTAAGCTCCAGGAGTTAGTGATACACAGGTAAGCCAGGTGTGTTGCAGTCTGTGGGGTCGCAGATTTGGACATGACTTAAGAGACTGAACTGAATTGATCTGCATCTCCATTCCTTCTCTGCAAACAGGTTCATCAATGCCATTTTTCTAGATTCCATATATATATTTTAATATATGATATTTGTTTTTCTCCTTCTAATTTACTTCACCATGCATAGTAGGCTCTAGGTTCATCTACCTCACTACCATTGATTCAAATATGTTCCATTTTATGAGTAATATGAGTAATATTCCATTGTATATATGTATCGCATCTTTTTATTCATTCATCTGTCAATAGAAATCTAGGTTTCTTCTATTTCATGAGTTATAATTTTTAAATTTTTTATTCCATTTATAGTCATTGTAAAATGTTGGTTATAATCTTTGCATTGTATAATATATCTTTGTAGTTTATTTTAGACATAATATTGTATACATCTTACTGTCCCACCCTTTTATTACCCCTCTCTTTCCCTCTTCCCATTAGTAACCACTAGCTTGTTCTCTATGCTTACATGTGTCCTTTTTGTTATATTCACCAATTTTGTATTTTTAGATTCCACATGTCTAAAAAGTGATGTGGAATTGTTTTTCTCTGTCAGACTCATTTCACTTGGCATAATACCCTTTAAATCCATCCACATTGCTGTGATGGCAACTTTTTTTTTTTAATGGCTGAGTAGTATTTCAGTGTGATTTTTCTAGCTCTGTTCTTCTCTCACAAGTTTGTTTTGGTTATTTAAGATCTTTTGTTTTTCCATGACAAATTTTAAAATTATTTAAAATTATTAGTTCTCATTCCATGAAAAATGCCACTGGTAATTTTATAGAGATTACATTGAGTCTAAATTGCTTTGGGTAGTATGATCATTTTAACAATATTAATTGTTCTAATCCAAGAAATTGGTATATTCTTCCATCTGTTAAACAACCTTAATTTTAATGTGCTTTATAACT
>SJYC01006515.1:0-23844 GCA_006408675.1 Madoqua kirkii
ATTCTGAACATATTAATTAAAAATAGTTTATTGTTTGTTTATGTTCTGGTCACTAACCTGAATTTTATAGCTTTTTTTCCCAGTATTATTTGTCTCATTTGTTTATTTTTACTCATTCCTTTTGAGGTGCTAAATTTCTAAAATATCAATTTTTCCTTAATTGGTCTCTGATGAACATAAAATAAAGAGTCAGTTTATTTAAATATATGGCTAGCAGAAGTTTCCTCTGATGTTATAAGATAAGCCTATTCCTTGAATAAAATAGATGTTTTCAGTGTGTGTGTATATGTGTTTTTTGGAGAATTTATTGTGATATTTCCATGGCATGAAATGAAGCATGCACTCTGTTAAGAATCCAGACACATTCAAAAACCAAAACAAGGCCAGTCTGACAAATGTGAACAAACCCTCAGTCTGGGAGCCATGGATCTTCCTCAGTGTATCTCTCAATCTATATCTGACACTGAGGCAAACAGTACTTCCTAATGCACAGGAATGGGGCTGGCCTGAACATGCATGTCTTTCAGATTGATTCTCCATCAATCATTGTGACTGCTGCCCTTTCTTCACACCCTTTCCTCTTTTGCTCCTAACTTTCAGGAGCAGCACTCTGCAAAATCACTCCTAGCTCCACTGCAACTTTTCCTGTTGAATATATTGAGCAATAACTCCTTTTATTCTAATATATCCATCAAGATGCTCCCATCAGTCTTCTGTCTTCCCAAAATTCATTCTAATCTTTTGACTGCTGATGTTTCTCTGCTGCCAGTCTCAGAAGGTTTATGGATTTATGCACTTTCATATTTCTTCACTGAACACTCCATGGATTTTTGTGATACAGGCGAATTTAATAAAATTTCTGACTCTAATAACTGAAACAAGGTATCGAGAGATTTTCTAAATGTTATTTCATAAAGAAAAGTGATTCACTTATTTAAAGTCAATACCAAAGAAATATTCCCATATATTTATATGTTATTTATTATAAAAAAATTAAAGCCTTCTTTCTACAGTATTTACACAGTCTCCAAAGATAAACTAAATGAACAAGAAAGAATTCAAGGAAAAAATCCTTTTATAGACTTGAAAACCAAAAAGGTTTTTATAATATTTATTTTCAAAAACAAGTTAAAAAGCAGTTGACAGAGAAATGTGATTTCAGTGCATATAGCTGAAAATAACTATGCTGCTGCTAAGTCATGTCAGTCGTGTCTGACTCTGTGCAGCCCCATAGATGGCAGTCTACCAGGCTCCCCCATCCCTGGGATTCTCCAGGCAAGAACACTGGAGTGGGCCGCCATTTCCTTCTCCAATGCATGAAAATGAAAAGTGAAAGTGAAGTCACCCAGTCATGCCTGACTCTTTGCGACCTCATGAACTGCAGCCTTCAAGGCTCCTTCATCCATGGGATTTTCCAAGCAAGAGTACTGGAGTTGGATGCCATCGCCTCCTCCAAAATAACTATGCAATTCATACCAAATACTAAAAAAATTCATTATTTATTAAATTCAGAAAAAATGTTAAACATTACAACTGGTGGGAAATGCTACAAGATATGAAAGGATAGGATTAAAAATGAAATGCAAAAAAAAAAAACCAAAACTTTTAACCTATGGAGACATTTAAAAATTTTTAATGATATATCTTTTTTTTTAGGTGCAATGCCAAAAATACAATCTAAACCAATTTAAGCAAAAAAGGAAATGTGATAAAGGAATATTGATATAGTTTAGTTAATCCAAAGAAGAGATACAGATACAGGCCCCAGTAAGCTTCTGGGGATTCTAAGTGACTCAGTGCTTCTAAGACATTTACTTTCTCTGAGTGATTCTCATATGTTCAACTCTCTGCTTGGATAGAGTCTTTTCTGTTATAGAAAGTGAGTTACCTATCATATTTAGTGACCCTAAATTCTTAAAGTTAAATCTATCTTATATCGTGGCCCTAGAATAGAGCTCCTGCCTGTTGGGAAGAACTCTGATCTATCTTGACATACACGCTTAACATGAACAAATAAATATGGCTAGGGGCACTGATTGCACCACACTGGTTTCCATGCCAGGACCTGTGGTCATGGAGTAGTGACTGGATTGGCTGCCACCAAAGAAGACAGACACATTATGCCGGGAGCCAGCATGAGGAATCCCACCCATGGTAAAGGTCATGAGGAAGGAAGCCCGACAAAACGCAGAGGTGTGATCTGGCTTCCCCCTGAGGTTCTCTGAACCTCTACCCTCAAAAACCAGAGTCTGCCTGCTTTATTACTGTTCTTTTCACTCTTTTGATATTCTTTGGAAAAAAGTTAATTCAGGGTTTCAGTCTCCTGCATCAGCTCAAACCCCCTTTGATGGCTCTCTAATTTGCCTGACAGGTTCCCCTGGACTTTTTGCAGCTTGTGAATTGCTTACAGCCTCCCAACCACTAGAGGCACAAAGCTTAAAGCATCTTAGAGATACAAAGCCTTTTCTAAAAAGCTAAAATTATACTGATGATGGGTTTGCACTGTTGACTCAATGACTGCTACCAGGCCTCCATATTCTTTATCTTTTAGGCACCTGAAGGATATTAATCAATGTAATTGGGATATAGAAATAGGAATGTAGTAGTTTTGATGTTAGCAACACTAGACTTTTGAATTAATTACTTTTTTTTTGTTATATATCACTGCACTCCTCTTGTGTCCTTGCTATGTAAGAATGTAACTTTATTTAGTGCTTTCTGAGAGTGGCACCAGACTTTGGGAAGATCAACACAAATAAGTCTTCTGGCTGACAAACCCTTATCAGAAAAGGGCCATGAAATGTTAATTGGCCTTCTGGCCAGAAGGTGATGTAAATCACTTAAGACTTGTGTATACAACTAGGTATGCAGAGAGAAAGTCTGGTCTTGATAAGAGTTAGGGCTGCTGATGCTGCATAATTTTATATTATCCATTGATCTCTATGTACAAAAAAAGGTATAAAAAGCCTTTAGTACAATAGAGGACGAGCCAGTTGCTGGACTGGTTTTCCCTGTGTCTCCTCTTTACTCTATTTTCAGGCTGAATTCCCATCTGGGGTGTGGAGGCTCGCCATGTCTACTTACTTGCCCTGGCTTCTAAGATCCTTGAGAGAGGGAGCCCAAGGCGAGGCACTCTCTGATATTGAAACAGACCCTGCTGGCCTAATGTAGATGGTGCAAATCTCTTGTCTTGAGATTTTATTGGCTTTCCCCATAAACCAAGTTATTCAGCATCTTTTCTCCACTAAAATTTTTCCTATTATACTATTTCTTCTTAATTTCTTTTATATTTCTAAATAAATAAGTCTTCCTCACCTACACCGTCCAAACTTTGAATTCCCTGGATCCACTGGGGCAGGACCCCGGCAACATTATGTTCACCAGATGAAACAAGAATAACACAAATATGTAATGAATTAAGAGGAAATTTTCTTAAAGGACAGGTATTATGAAACTGTGTGGCAACATGTTCTTAAATCCTTTGTTGATAATTTTCCACCGACAAGGATTTTGAGGATGCTGACCTTCCAGAAAAAATAATGAATGGAGAATAAAATATCCCTTCCTTTTTTTGCAAGGTCACTGTTGATCATCACATGGGTTTAATGTACAAATGTAGAATGAAGCATGTGGAATTACCTAAACACTAATAAGGAAAATATTTTTTATGAATTTTTATTTTTAGTAAAATGAATTTTATATTAAATCCATCTCATTATGAAGTTTTAATCAAAATCATATATGATGAGAGCTGCCAAGTACTTGCATGGTCTTTAATAAAAAGGAAAAGACCACACTACCCAAGGCAATTGACAGATTCAGTGTTCAGTTCAGTTCAGTCACTCAGTCATGTATGACTCTTCGTGACCCCATGAATTGCAGCACGTCAGGCCTCCCTGTTCATCACCAACTCCCTCAGTTAACTCAAATTCATGTCTATCCAGTCAGTGAAGCCATTCAGACATCTCATCCTCTGTCATCTCCTTTTCCTCCTGCCCCCAATCCCTCCCAGTATCAGAGTCTTTTCCAATGAGTCAACTCTTCATATGAGGTGGCCAAAGTATTAGAGTTTCAGCTTTAGCATCAATCCTTCCAAAGAAAACCCAGGACTGATCTCCTTTAGAATGGACTGATTGGATCTCCTTGCAGTCCAAAGGGCTCTCAAGAGTCTTCTCCAACACCACACTTCAAAAGCATCAATTCTTTGGCACTCAGCTTTCTTCACAGTCCAACTCTCACATCCATACATGATCACTGGAAAAACCGTAGCCTTGACTAGATGGACCTTTGTTGGCAAAGTAATGTCTCTGCTTTTGAATATGCTATCTAGGTTGGTCATAACTTTCCTTCCAAGGAGTAAGGGTCTTTTAATTTCAATGTAATCCCTATTAAATTGCTAATGGTATTTGTCACAGAACTAGCACAAATAATTATAAAATTTGTACAAAAACACAAAAGATCCTGACTATCCAAAACAATCTTGAGAAAGAACAGAGCTGGAGGAATCATGTTCCCTGACTTCAGGCTATATGACAATTCTACAGTAATTAAGACAGTATGGTACTGGCACAAAACAGACATATGGGTCAATGAAACAGGATAGAGATCAGAAATAAACCCACACACTTATGATTAGTTAATCTAGGGCAAAGGAGGCAAGACTATACAGTGGAGTAAAGTCTCTTCAGTAAGTGGTGCTGGCAAAACTGAATAGCTACCTATAAAGAATGAAATCAGAACATTCTTTAATGCCATACATAAACATAAATGTCATACATAAAAATAAAATGGATTACAGACCTAAATTAAGACCTAATACTATGAAAGTCCTATAGGAAAACTTAGGCAAAACATTTTTTTACATAAATCACAATATTTTTCTGGATCCATCTCCTACAGTAGTGGAAATAAAAACAGAAATAAACAAATGGGATCTAATTAAACTTAAAAGCTTTTTCACAGCAAGGGAAACTGTAAACAAAACAAAAAGCCAAGCTACAAATTTGGGGAAAATATTTGCTAACAATAAGGGATTAATTTCCAAAATATACATATAGTTTATACAGCATAAGATAATAAAAACAACTCAATCAAAAAATGGTAGAAGATCTAAATAGATATTTCTCCAAAGAAGATATACAGATTGTTAACAGGCACATGAAAAGATGCTCAGTATCACTAATTATTAGAGAAATGTAAATAAAAACTTCATAGAGCTATCACCTCACACCCATTGGAAAGGCCAACATTAAAATATCTACATTAATAAATGCTGGTGAGGGTGTGGTGTGGAGAAAAAGGAACTCTTCTAGGTTATTGGTGGGAATACAGATTGATACAGCTACTATGGAGACCAGTATGGAGATCCCTTAAAAACTAAAAATGAAGCCGCCTTATGATTTTGCAGTTCCACACCTGGGCATATGTCTGGAGAAAACTCTAATTAAAAAAGATATGTGCATCCCAATGTTCATAGGTTCACTATTTACAATAGCCAAGACATGGAAGGAACTTAAATGTCCACTGACAGGTGAATGGGTAAAGATGATGTGGCACATTATGTACAATGAAATACTTACTACTCAGCTTTAAGAAATAATGAAATAATGTCATTTGCAGCAACATGAATGGACCTATGTATGTATAACTGAATAAATTTGCTATACATTTGAAGCTAACACAGTATTGTAAATTAATTGTACTTAAAAAAAAAAAAAGAAAAAGGAAAAGAGAAAAAGTCAAATGTTACCCAAGGGTCCCTGCCTCAACTTTCATCTTAAGATATGAAAATTAGCAGAAGATTGGGGCCACATCAAGAACAAGATTCCTTTTTAGTAACATGGCCCAATCAGTGAACCAGACTTTGTCCTATTAGATTAACAAATGGCTAAATAGGAGGATGAAACAAGGGAGTAGATGAGAGAAAGGAAAGGGCAACCCTTTGCTCTATGTAACTTATTCAATTTGAAGTTTATAAACCTCATGATCACCTAAGACTCCAGTCATTGATTTTCACTTGTCATTTTGGATATAGTGGGCTTTATTTACATAATTTAAAAGCTGAAGAGAAATGTTAATTTCATTAACATTTGAATGTTAGAGACTGTTTTCAACTGCATACTTTTATATGAAGCTGATGCTCTTGGAAAATGAATAACTCTTTGAATTCAAGTTTCCTGATACACAGGAAGATTGTATCTTTCCAATATCTATAACTGCCTCTCTACGATTAAGATTGCTTCTTCATTAAAAAAAAAAAAAATCTACTTGCCTATCTCTCTGTCACTCAATCTACTACTGTGTGTGTAATCTAAAGATTGTTTGTTTTCTTTATAAGATAATGTCTGATAATTATTTTCATTTCTGAGTTCAAGTTCAGTAAAAGTTTAACCTATTCTCTTCAGCTTAAAAAAAAAATAACTTGAATTCCTAAAGATTTTCCCCCAATATGTAGGTTTATTTCAGAGTTTCATTTCCTATGATTAGGGGAAATATTTCTTCATGTTGTGCTCAGATGCTCAGTTGTGTCCAACTCTTTGACCCCATGGACTGGGGACCTACAGGCTCCTCTGTCCATGGAATTTTCCCGGCAATAATATTAGAGTGGGATGCCGTTGCCTTCTGTAGGGGATCTTACTGACCCAGGGATTGAACCCATATCTCTTACATCCCTTGCATCGTCAGGAGGATTTTTTACCACTAGTGCCACCTTTCTTCAAGTTAGTGGATCTCTTTTCTTTTTAACTATTTGATTAGGATATTCCCTAATTTCTCATGTAATTTTCATATGAAGCAGCCCCAGAACAGTTAGATACAGAGATACATAAACACACAAATACGTTCTGAAGTAGCCTTACTAGTGTAATGTTTCAAGTTAGAAATTTTGGGTTCATTTTAGGAATGGGGACCTATAGACTGGTTTTCTATAGGTTACCCTTAAATTTGATTCAGAGGATATATCGTATCAAGAGATACCCACCCCTTTCTTGTCAATGAAATGTATAAGATCAGAAAGCCCTGCATTTTGACAATTGCATATCTCATCAATTTAGTTCAATATCACAGAATATAGCACAGAAAAAACCAGGTCTCTTGCATTGGCAGGTGGATTCTTTATCAAGAGCCACCTGGGAAGCCCATGGAAAATAAGGAAACGTAACTAATAGTGATTTGTGTAAGTTAATTTACATAGGCAAAAGAAATAATCTAGGAACAAACATTTGCCTTAATAACATAATGCTAACCAAACTTCTTAGGGAATATTGGAGAAAAATGCAGTTTTAATTTTAATATGCACATGAGATCAATTAATGTACCACATATGCAAATATAAAGGCAATGACCCTGATTCTGAATGCTTGTTATTTCTGGAGTCGGCATATGGTGCTCTCTAACAGCAGACGTAATGATTTCAATAAATTAGCTGCTAATGCCATGTAATGCACTCTGATTTGTGTTAATTCAGGCATTGCTTAGCAATTTCATGTTAATTTTTTAAAGAAATCAGTTTTTAAGGCAGTATTAGAATTTTGTTTTGCATTTAGAGTTTAAAAATGGTAAGAATAAGAACATTTTAATTCAGATATTTTAGTAAGACAAAAACAGCTTCACAAAGTAGGGATGCAGAATGTGATTCACAACATATAAATAAATTTTGTTTCTAATAATCCAAAGTTTAAAAAAATATTGCTTACTTTGAACAATAATCATGGCAAAAGGTCAAAGGATTTATAACGCTCATATTAAAATAGCTGATGCTGAATGCCCCTCTTAAAGTCTTTTCCACCCTTATTATTTTTGTCTGTGGAACTTGACAAGGTTAGTCTGGTACTTACTGGTGTGGTGGAGGTAATCGTTCTGGAAATAATATTCACAGATATGTACATACATGTAGGAATATGAATATATATATAATGTTATATTATAAAATTATGTATACATATATGTCTCACAGACTTAAATAACAAACTTATGGTTGTCAGGCAGGAAGGATGGGGAGAAGGGATAGTTCAAGATTTGGGGATCCTCATGTAAACACAGCTATATTTAAAATGTATAACCAATAAGGTCCTACTCTAGGACATGAGGAACTCTGCTCAATGTTATATGTGGTAGCTTGAATGGGAGAGAATACATATGGTGAGTCCCTCTGCTGTCCACCTAAAACTATCACAACATTGTTAATGAGCTATACTCCAGTACAAAATAAATAGTTAAAAAATAATATCCACAGATATAGGCAGACATGTATGTGTGTTAACTATATATGCTACATAATATGCTAGTTAGTTTTCTGAACTTATTAAAGATAAGACACTCTACAAGAGAGAAACAGTTTCTTTTTGAACTATTCCAAGTAAAATCAAGAAGGTTTTTCTCTCTTTGAGGAAAATGTGGTTGCTGCTGAAGTGGAGCCCAATGCTACTTGCTCCTGCTCCAGACTGAGGGCTGTTTCTCTGCCCAGGAACAAACAGGTCAGGAAGCTGCCCCACAGACTTGGCCCTTAAAAATACCAGCAAAGCCAGAGGTGGCCATTCACTGGATTAGGAGCACTCTCACCAGCCCCAGTGTGAAGTCCCTGGAGAAGGTATATGCTAACCTCATCAGAGGCACAAGGAAAAAGAATCTCAAAGTGAAAGGATTTGTTTGGATTCTTACCAAGACTGAGAATGACTACAAGGGAAACTCCTTGTGCTGAAGGTTCTAATATTTGGGATTGATTCCAGATAAGGATCCACAAGTGACTCATTGATCTTATGCAGGGTCTTTCTGAAGTTGTCAAGCAGATCCCTTCCATCAGTAATGAGCCAGGAGTCCAGGTGGAAGTCACCACTGCTGCTGCTGCTGCTAAGTTGCTTCAGTCGTGTCTGACTCTGTGCGACCCCATAGACGGCAGCCCACCAGGCTCCCCCATGCCTGGGATTCTCCAGGCAAGAATACTGGAGTGAGTTGCCATGTCCTTCTCTAATGCATGAAAGTGAAAACTGAAAGTGAAGTCGCTTAGTCACGTCTGACTCTTAGCGACCCCATGGACTGCAGCCTACCAGGCTCCACCATCCATGGGATTTTCCAGGCAAGAGTACTGGGGTGGGGTGCCATTGCCTTCTCCAAAGGAAGTCACCATTGCTGATGTCTAAATCAATCTTTGTAATAAATTGATAGTTATTTTAAAAAGAAACTTTATCTTTGGTCTTACAGAGATGGATTACTTATAAACTTCAGCTTATAAAAAGCTAATAAACATGAATATTTCCTATATGACTCGTATGGGAGAATAAAAAAATACAAAGTTAAAATTGTCCATTTTTCTTAACATCTCATTTAACTTTCTACACTTCAGTTTCCTTACTAGGAATGAGTGGATGATAATTAACTCATACAACTTTTATGGAAATTGAATGAGGTAAGATACACAAAGTGCCTGGTCAATGGAAAAGATTAAAGACCTGTTGGTAAAGAAGTGTGGCTAAATGCAAAATGCATAGTGTTGCTTGATCAAGCACAGGTGTTTCCTACCTAAATCCTTTTCTATCCATTCTCCACATTACAGCTAGTGTTACAGCCAGCATAAAACATAAATCTGATTCACGGTATGACTCCTTTGCTTAACATTCTTCAAATGATACATCTAAGAAAAAACCCAGCCTCCTTACTGCTGCTGCTACTGCTGCTGCTGCTGCTGCTGCTACTGCTGCTGCTGCTGCTGCTGCTGCTGCTGCTAAGTCACTTCAGTCGTATCTGACTCTGTGCGATCCCATAGATGGCAGCCCACCAGGCTCCCCCGTCCCTGGGATTCTTCAGGCAAGAACACTAGAGTGGGTTGCCATTTCCTTCTCCAATGCATGAAAGTGAAAACTGAAAGTGAAGTCGCTTAGTCATGTCTGACTCTTAGCGACCCCACGGACTGCAGCCTACCAGACTCCTCTGTCCACGGGATTTTCCAGGCAAGAGCGCTGGAGTGGGGTGCCATTGCCTTCTCTGCCTCCTTACTGGGAAATACGAAACCCTTCACATTCTGACATCTATTTTCTTATGCTGTCTGTCAGTCTTTGTAAATCATGTCTGTCAATCTGTCCACACTAAACTATTTGTATTTACCTGAATAGGAGACCGTATTAAATGTCCTCATGCACAATTAAAACAGTATCCTTTCTGCTTGAAGTGCTTGCCATGATTTTAGTTTCTCAGGGAATTCCTACTGATCCTTCTAGCCTCTGGGTTGTGATCATTGACACACCTGAGTAAATATTTCAGATTTCATCATTCCCACAGTGCCTTGAATACCTTATACTTGAGCATATTGCGGTACATAAAAATTTGTTTACAGGTCTCTATACTGTAGGCTGTTAACCTTACCAAGATTAGTACTGTACTTCATACATCTATAAATGCACAATACTTAATATAGACTGTAGCATATAGTATACTTTCAGTGACTATTTCCTAATTCTTAGGTTGAAGATGATGCAGAATTTGAGCTCACAAGATGTTCTGCCATTATGAGAAATTAGGGCTTAAATGGATCTTGGATATTTCAACTAAATCCTGCATTTATGAGATACCATTCCTGTTCTTCAGAAGCTGTTTCTATGCCTAATTCTGAAATGTTAAATTCATCTGTTTTTAGTTATAAATACTGAACATATTGTTTTATTTCCCCATGATATAATCTTTGCTTTTTCCTACAGGGTCCTCTGTGTCTCACTGGCTCAGGAAAGCTCATCATCTCCATGAAGAGAAGAGAAGGTACAGCAAATCAAGTCAGTGTTAACCAGGAGATGAGCATTTTAACGTTTCACTCCCTCCTCTAAGACGAAGTTAGAGGTGTCATGAAGGAGTTGTGACTGTGAATCTTCTCAATGATGTGACCATACACAAGAGACCAAAAATCACCTAGGGCCCGTATAGAAGTAGGTGCTAGATACAGAATCACAGTCTTAAAGGGAGTGGGAGCTTTAAAGTTTGTTTTTCTTGCCTTTATAGTTGGGATTCTCAGAATCTATGGAGTCGCAAAATTACTTCATTGTGGTTGGGGAGGGCAACTGTCTGTGTTAGAAACTCCAGTATTTCCCAAAGGTTTGCATGTTCTGGTTCTCATTACTGTCTCGTTCACTGTGACTCCTACACCTTAATTAGCTGCGGCCCATATCATCACTTCAGTGAGATATTAAGGTATTGATTCACATTCGCTTTGACTATTGGAGTCAGACAATGTGCCTTCTAATATAGAATGTCCTGACATGCTAAAGTGGTCAAATGACTACTTTAGCAATTTTTTTACAGACAGATTCTTTTTTTTTTTTAAGTATAAACGCTACCTTTTTTCACACATCTGTAGTTGCATAAAATGCTGAGGTTTTAAAAAAGTTTCTAAACACTTCAAGTAATTAAAAAAATGACTTTACTCATAGGTTCACATATTATAATATTTATGTATAATATTTTAGACATCTTGCTTAATTGATGTTGAATCATTAAAAAGTTTCATATGTGTTTGAGTTTCTGTAGGATAGAAAAATATACTTGGAGTATATATCTTTTTTTATTTCTTTTTCTAATAAGCCATATATAATCCTTTAAAGTCAAAACAAGTAGAAGTTTGGGTGCTTATAAGGGCTAGGATGGGCTGATACAGTGGGCTTCCCAGGTGGCACTAGTGGTAAAGAAACCACTTTCCAATCCAGGAGATGTAAGAGACTCAGGTTTGATCCCTAGATTGGGAAGATCCCCAGGAGGGCACAGCAACTTACTCCAGTACTCCTGCCTGGAGAATCCCATGGACAGAAGAGCCTGATGGCCTACTGTTCATAGG
Organism: Madoqua kirkii; assembly: GCA_006408675.1. Classification (NCBI taxonomy): domain Eukaryota; kingdom Metazoa; phylum Chordata; class Mammalia; order Artiodactyla; family Bovidae; genus Madoqua; species Madoqua kirkii. The sequence continues at coordinate 11,813 of SJYC01006515.1, forward strand.
ATCACAAAGAGTCAGAAATGACTAAAGCAACTTAGCACAGCACAGCATGGATATTATCCAGCAATCTAAACTAAGTACCTGTGCAGAATGAGAACTGCTCATGAATTTCAGTGCATAAAATTGGGGTAGGCATTTAGAGAGCCATAAAAGGGATAAAAAGAAAACCAAAGTGAAGCAGTCAGTCTAATTCAGACTTTAGTCTAAAAATCTTAGAGGAAATGGAGCAGGTAGCCTATTGGCTCAGCAGAATTAATCAGAGCAAGAACTAAGAGGAAAAAGATATTGCCTTTGGAAAGAGAAATACAGAAAAGGCTTTTTAGTTGTCTTAGCCAGAGTTCTTCAGAGAAACAGAGCAATAGGAATTTATACGTGTGTGTGTGTATGTGTGTGTGTGTATAAAGAGACAGAGAGATGTATTATAAGGAATCAGCTCACCTGATTATGGAAGCTTGCAAGTCCCAAGACCTGCAGGTTGACTTGGCAAGCTAGAAACCTAGGAGAGCAGATGGTGTAGTTCCATCTCGATGGCCAGCAGACTTTACCCAGAAAAAGCTGATGTTTCAGTTCAAGTCTTAAAGTGAGAATAAAGCCACTTTGAAGATCATCAGGCAGGAAGGAATCTCCAAGTTCAGAGGAGGGTTGGCCAGGCTTTCAACTAATTAGGTATGGCACATCCATATAATGGAGATCAGTCTGCTTTACTCCATCTACTGATTTTAATGTTTATTCTAGAAACACCCTCTTAGAACCACTCAGAATAATGTTTGCCTAAATATCTGAGCACCCTGTGGCCCTGTCAGGTTGACCCAGAAATTTAACCATCCTGTTATAGAAACATAAAGTCAGTGAATTCACAAATCACAGGTCTCTGACACCTTGAGGAAATTAGACAAAATGACCACAAAGGTCCAGTGACCTTTGGACACAGTTGGGCTGGGTCAAATGGATAAGAGGGTCCATGGCAAAAGAACTGAACAGGCAGAAGTCCCAGTTGTTCAGGGGATGAAGTTCTCTCCTCATCCAGATCTTACGATGAGAAAAAGAGGAAACTCACAGTCACAAAGGAAGTAAAGTGTATTACAGGGAGTCATTTATGGTCTGGCAGCCAATTCCATCCTGGGGGAAAGGATTTGAAGAAATTTGAGATATGTCCTTGCATGCTCAGTTGCTTCAGTCGTGTCTGACTCTTTGAGACTCCATGGACTTTAGCCAACTAGGCTCCTCTGTCCATGGGATTTTCCTGGCAAAAATACTGGAGTGGGTTGTCATGCCCTCCTCCAAGGGATCTTCCCAATCCAGGGATTGAACCAGTCTCTCCTGCATCTCCTGCATTGCAGACAAATTCTTTGCTGCTGAGCCACCTAAGAAATGTAGAGATTAACTTATGAAACATGAGTATTCACATAACATCTGAATGTAGCTTGTCATACTAAGTTTGTTCAAATCTTTGTATTGAATAGATAACAGATCATGTGGTTTCATACCTGTACATTTCACCTATTGTACATATCAGCCTGTGAGGAACTTTGGAACTGGGAGAATACTGAAGATTATTGCCCCCCGGGTCTGTATAACCTGTTTGAAGGATCAGAAATGCTGTAGTAGTTGGTGACATAGACTAGTTCTGTTGCTCTTGCAGAACTAGTGGTTGGACTACAAGAGGTCAGGAAGCAGGAATGGAACTGGGAGTCAGCTTTGGCAAGGATAACTGTTGGAAACCAAATGGAACAAGTAGAGTGAAATTGTTTGTCCTGAGAGGGACTAGGAGGAAGTTTTGGAATAGTGTCCTCACTTTCAAACCATGTGTGTTTTTTCATGTGCCTTAAGACCAGCAACTAGATTCTGCTTCTGTTGCTATTTTTTGAGATCTCATAAAGCCCCAGAGAAGTTGTAATGTCTTTGATGCTAGTGCCGTTCACTCATTCCTGTATCTCTGCCTTCCACATTCCCTTCTTTCTGACAACTGCTGACATACAGTCACAGTGCTCACTTTGTAGCTGCTCAGTTCATGTTTGTTCAGCATTTGTTTTATAATAAAAAACACCTTAACTGACCCTTCGTTAATCAGCCCTGTAAATTATGCATATGGATGCCCATGTATACTGAAGTCCTGGCTGGAAAGCCTGTGTATTTGTACCATTTGAGTTGAATCTTTACCAAGAATCATTTGTGTTAGTCCTAAAATATTTATTCCAGTTAACATTGTCATTACACTTATATTTTTAAGTATGCTCATTCAGATGATATATGAGTGTGAATGATGAAGTGTTGATGCTTGTATGAAAACTATATTGAATGCTCAGTATAGACTTGATGAAGATGAAAGAAAAAGAAAATCTGCTGAATTACAAAAAAAGTGACAGAAAATGAAAAAATACAGATATTCTATATAACATTGCTTAGCAACTGTCTTAAGTTCCAGTTCACTTTAAAGAAATTCAAGTTGAGACTCACATATGAGATATTTTATGCATGTAAGACTATATAGAACTTTACATTAAAAATAATGGGTGAATGGATATATATCATATACTGTATATTAAAATAATGTGCTTAAGGTAGTTATAGGTTTTTTATCCCCATTTAAATCAAATGATTGGCTAAATATCGATAGTAATATTGTTGGCTATGGGATAACTACTGTGGTCAATTTTCTTAGTATCAAAAAATATTCACATTATTCATTCCATTCCTCATGTTCTAACAGTACTTAGGCCTGCTGCTTGTTAAATATAAGCAAAACATTACTTTCTTAGAAAAAATTTATATCCAATTATAGGAGATAAGATGTTTACATATGGGTTGCAATGACTAGGAAAGCCATTAGGAGGTGGGATTTGAGGTGGAATGAGGAGAAATAAGAGAGCAGTGATGTAAGACGGTTCCCGCCAGGACATGGAAACAACCCAGATGTCCATCAGCAGATGAATGGATAAGAAAGCTGTGGTACATATACACAATGGAGTATTACTCAGCCCTCAGAAAGAATAAGTTTGACACAGTTCTAATGAGATGGATGAAACTGGAGCCGATTATACAGAGTGAAGTAAGCCAGAAAGAAAAACACCAATACAGTATACTGACACATATATATGGAATTTAGAAGATAGTAATGATGACCCCGAAAGTGAGACAATATAAGAGACACAGAGGTATAGAACGGACTTTTGGCTTCAGAGGGAGAGGGAGAGGGTGGGAGGATCTGGGAGAATGGCAACGAAACATGTATACAATCATATGGGAGATGAAGCACCAGTCTATGTTCAATACAGGATACAGGACGCTTGGGGCCGGTGTACGGGATGAACCGGGGAGATGGGTGGGGAAGGGAGGTGGGAGGGGGCTTTAGCATGGGGAGATCGTGTACACCTGTGGCTGATTCATGTCAACGTATGGCAGAACCAATACAGTACTGTAAAATAGAATAAAGCATTAAACAAACAAACAAACAACAACAACAAAAAAGAGAGCAGTGATGTAACGTGGGGAGTGGAGGCCAAGTCTGTTCATGGGAAGATTGAAGATATAAGAAAACAAAGAGGCTGTGATTGGGAAAGCAGCTCTGAGCTATCTACCAGCTCCAAGGAGGAAAAAAGTCATTTATCTGAAGAATGGAAACAGGTGGTGTCAGCTTCTGATGCCATGCTCAAGTATTTGTGATTTCTTTGTGTGGAGATATTAAATGATTCTGTACAGCACTAATAGCAAAGAGAGATACCATAATTAAAGACATATTTTATGTGAAATCCATTCATTAGATAGAAGGGGCAGGAAGTTAAAAGATGTGGCAACCATTAAGAAGATTATTATAAATGAATCTTTGAATTAGTTGACCCCAACTATCTAACTCTTCATAATTCAGTTCAGTTCAGTTGCTCAGTCATGTCTGACTCTTTGCGACCTCATCAATTGCAACAAAAAAAAAATAAAATAAAAAAAATAAAAAAGAATTATCCATTCTGAAAAAAAAAGATACTAATTGTATCTTAATACAATTAAGATATTGTCTCTACCTTGCTCAAGGGTCTACTATATACATGAATTTCTATAGAATATGCTTAAATGTTGTATTTCTTTAAATCAAATAAAGGAGAATTGTCTCTATGTTAAAATAAGTTATTATTTGGTTATATTAAATCTCAATTAGTATCAGAAAATAAATATCCTAGACTACTTCAATGATAATTTTATTTCTATGAATGAAGCGTGTACTTAGCATTGTTTCAGGCAGGTGCTTTCTTAAGAGCTGGGAAAGTATTTGAAGAGAATAGGAAGGTCATCATTCAAAGCATCTCATTAAGTTTATAATTTGACTGGAAATTTAGTAGACTTTAAGAGATATTTTTATCCAGATTAATTTCCCTTATTTATTATTCTCTTTTGAATACTTTCAAAAGTATATGAAAGTCACTCAGTTGTGTCCGACCCTTTGTGACCCCATGGACTCTACAGTCCATGTAATTCTCCAGGCCAGAATACTGGAATGGGTAGACTTTCTCTTCTCCAGGGGATCTTCCCAAACCAGGGATTGAACTCAGGTCTCCCACATGGCAGGCAGATTCTTTATGAACTAAGCCAGAAGGGAAGCCCAAGAATACTGGAGTGGGTAGTCTATACCTTCTCCAGTAAATCTTCCCAACCCAGAAATCGAACCAGGGTCTCCTGAATCGTAGGTGGAATCTTTACCAACTGAGCTATCAGGGAAGCCCTTCAAAAGTATATTTCAAAGTTAAACACATGTAACTTTGTTTGGTGGCTAGTTTACAAAGGTGCATCCTCAATTTCATTGCAATGAACTTATTTTCCCTGGGATATGATAAAAATAATTGTTTCAATTTTAAATATTACATAAAAAATAAAGTTTTTCTTCACATATTAGAGTTATTGTCATATACTCCCTGAAAGAGGAATAATACTAGTTGATTTAAATTGAAAAGACTGAAAATATGTCAGACATACTTCCCTAAACAGTAAAAAAAAAAAGTTCATAAATTCTGTTTTCATATAAGATCAAGATTAATTAATAGAAAATCTAAAGAAGTGGCACAAGCTCTAGTTGTTTTCAGTAAACTATTCTTTTAAGCATTATATCATTGAGCTGGATTGATTATCATCTATAACGTGGGTCAATGTGTCAACTGATAGTAACATCTGTATTCATACATGAATTTTTCATACTTGTTAGTGAATTCATTTAAGATATTTTGGAAGCAGGCAGTTAGCATTCCATGATACATTGACTGCTAGTGCTATTAAGACAGTATGTGGCTCAAGATATTAGTTTTTCAGTCAGATATTAGGACTTCATCTGTTTGTGTTGGAGATCACAGAAGAAACAAAAATATCATTGCCTTCTGAGGCCTTTGCAAACTTGGATCTGTGAAGATTTAATTCCCGTTAGAATTTTTAAAAAGCTTTCAGAAGTTGATATTGAATTATTCACTTCACTAGAAAAAGCCATGTTGTGAATGTTGCTGTATGTTTTCCAAAAATATGGCATTAAACTCTAATGTGAACACTGCATACTGGAGTGTAATTTTGATGCCTATGTCTGTGTTGAAATTATACTGTGAAATATCAGGTAAATTTAAAGAATAGTCTTAAAGAGCTAAATCTGTTTCTCAAAACTATGCTTCAGGTCTTTTGCACAAATTTACCTAAAGATTTTTAGGTCTTTCCCAATACACACTAAAATAGAATCTCTGGGTTTGCAATGGAATCATCTAGAATTTTTAAAAAAATACTCTTAAGTACATACAAATGTTCATTTTGAAACCACTGATGCAAATTGTATCAAGCTATTTATATCCTGATTCCATTTGGGTTACCCTAAAAGCAGAGACATGTATGCTAGTACATTGTTTGGTAAGGTAATGTCAATAAGCAAAAGTGAAGGAGACAGGAAAATGGGATTTTAAAAGTGGAGAGGCAGAGTAATTTAACAAGGTTATATTTCTGTACAATAGATGCTCATGTGCACCTATACTAAGCACACAGAATGACACTCAAATAATCCTCAAAGGATGGGTGGCTGGGGCATGCACAGATATTTCATCCTCCACTAGCTAAAGGCTGCCTGCAAGGAGAGCTGTCTCCCACACTTTTGGGAGACATTTTTGCAGGCCAAGTGAGTTCCACATTTCCAGAGCAGGTCTTGGGTAAAAGCACTAAAGATACACGGCACACACCACTTGAGGGAAGTACTGTTAGCATGAGTCTGAGCTTACAAAATCAATAAAATACTGACCATCTTAGCCATGCTGAAACTAGAGATTTAAGCAAGATATGAAACATTCTGCCTAAAAATGTCTTTTGCCACTTCTGAGATTCATTCATGTCATTTGTAAAGTTCTCTCTGTCACAAGAGCTGTGAATAGTCAAATAGTATCCAATGAGAGCCCTTTGTTTTCATGTCCAAGATTTCTCAGTCATTGCTACAGATGATGGAGGATCAGAACGCGCTCATTGCCCAGGACAATACATCTACTTGTCTCTGTTGCTTTAACTCGGCCATCTGATCTCTCCTACTCTAGAATCCTGTCATTACCATTGATGCTAGGTGCCTCATCTAGTTCTACGAAGCTTCTCAGACCATCAGTCTTGGCCTCCGCTGACTTTTCACATTCTGCTGGTGCTCATTCACTACTTCTTTTCTTATTATCTTCCTGAAAAATATGTCCACCCAGTCCTCTTGGAGAATATACTCAGGCAACATCTTTCCTTACTGAAAATAATAAATTAATTTGAACATTTTTATCTCTTTAAGTCTGTTGACACTTCCACTGGTACTCTGTAAAAATATCTCTGGGATCTCAATCTTATTTATTGTAGACTATTATAGTGTCTATATTTCAAGTATGGAGACGCCACTGCAGTATATTAAGACTGATGAATCCTGAGTAATGGGAGTGTGCTTCCATGACAATAAGCTCAACTTATCCTGCCTTAAATTTCACCTCTTCTGCTTCAACATGCACAAGATTCATGTTCACAACTGCCTCCTGTTTCAGCCATGTTTTAACTTGGTTCTGAAATTCTTTAAGTGAGTAAGCTTTTTCCTCTCAAAGCAGAAACTATATTCCCCTGTCAGGCCCACTTGAAACTTTATCACAGTTATTGTTCTAAAGCAGAGGCACAGGTAAATCTTGAGGCATAGAAGCATCATCTTGTGAAAGATCCAGCTCAGTGGAGTCCCCCAGCTAAGGATTCTGAGTCCTTTCTTTGTAAGAGCCTTTACTCTAGCATAGGATAACTGTCAGATCTAAAGAGTTTGTCCCACTGGCACTGTTAAATGCTTATAATTACATCTTATATATTGGCTTGTTTTATAAAAATATGCAAATAAATATAAAATAAATAATATACACACATACATGTACACACAGAAATACACAATTCCAATTCTAGTTAACTTTTCAATCACTTAATCATTCACAGGAGTAGCAAAAATAGAAACTATCAGAAATTTTACTGTGATACATTTTAAAAATGTTTTATAACCCATTTAAAATGTTCAACAAAATGATTTTTCTTTTCAGTTAATAACAAAATAATAAAGAATAAATGAAGAAAATTATATCTTATTCTGCTGCTGCTGCTGCTAAGTCACTTCAGTCATGTCCGACTCTGCGACCTTGTAGACGGCAGCCCACCAGGCTCCTCCATCCCTGGGATTCTCCAGGCAAGAACACTGGAGTGGGTTGCCATTTCCTTCTCCAATGCATGACAGTGAAAAGTCAAAGTGAAGTCGCTCAGTCATGTCTGACTCTTTGCGACCCCATCGACTGCAGCCTTCTCCATCCATGGGATTTTCCAGGCAAGAGTACAGGAGTGGGGTGCCATTGCCTTCTCTAATATCCAAATATATTGATGATTATGTGTATCAATATACATGCTACATGGATGAACAATTATCAAGGGCAATTTCTTTTTTTTTTTAAACTGAAGTATAGTTTATTTACAGTGTGTTAATTCCTACTGTTCAGCAAAGTGACTCAGTTATACTAATACATATATACAGTCTTTTTCACATTCTTTTCCACTAGGGTTTAATCTCAAGATATCGAATATATTTCCCTATGCTACACAGTAGGACTTTGTTCTTTATCCATCTATATAATAGTGTGCATCTACTAACCCTAAACTCCCCCTCACCTGTCTACTCTCTCCCTCTCACCTGCAGCCCCCCTTGCTTTGACATTTGGCTGTAATTTCTAATTTATTCTCTTAGTGAGGTGACCATGGAATCACTTAGTAGGGTGGCTGAAATCTTGTGCTGTGGTGAGTATAACTGATGGCCTAAGGTATTGCCTTTATGAATCTATCATTACTTTTGTGCTAAAGTTATGCTTGTCACAGAGTTTTCTGGGGTAATGATTCAGAGTGCAAGTGTTCAATTACAGGTCCATTTCTGTGAGATACAGGAATCCTCAACTACTATGACTTTGGCTCAAGTCCTCCATCAGCTTGAATGTAATGTTCTTGGAATCATGCTTCAGGTTGAGACTCTCTATCCCCCTACCCAATAACTTCACAGGGATCCTATCTTCTTTGGATCTGAAGATTCTCCCTACTTTCTCTCATTAGTAACCCCTTTGCTTTGTGGGCATTTCCCTGTCTATTCCTATCTCCTAAGTCACTGTCTGCTTCTCTAAACTAACAAAAATGGTACAGGAAAACAGGATGTAAGATGTAGTTTGGGAATGGCTCACTCTCGGTATGTAGAATATAGACAGCTCCTGCGTGATCCAATTCTTGTTGATTTTACCAGTGCTTACCTAGGAAAAATCATAGTGATTTATCTTTGCAGCTGAAATTATCTAGATCTTTGAAAGATATGGGAGCACCAAAGGCTTTTTATCAAAGTGTCAGTGTTAACTGTTTACTGCTAAATTACACTGATAATCCATGGAGAGATAATTAAAAATTTAAGGCAAACAAGGGGTAAGTGTAAGACCCAGAAGGTCTGTTTCATAGCTAACAAAAAATCTCATATTGCCTATAGTGGAAAAGCAGAAACAGCTGAACAGTAGACCAAAGATCTGATACTTATAGAGCACCAGAGATGTTCACATTCTGTCAAGGCATGTCTTTTATGCTATGATGGGAGAGCTGGTTGAGAAAATCTTTGATTAAAATATGCACTTACTTAGGTCATAGAGAAGAATGTTCCTAAAAGTGTTGGCTCTTCAGAGTCCTGTGAATTCTCAGGCATTGCAGAGATGCCCCTACTTCCAATTAAGAGCTAGAACCTCCTCTGTACTGGCATACACTGCTGGTAGTCAAAGGAGTATACTGGGTATGTATTCTGAAAATGATTTAGCAACAAAGTTAAAAGTAAGTCTGGATAAGCAAAATTTTTTTTCCCCTTGAGTGCACATATTTGGGCACAGTATTAGCATCTTGAGAAAGATTCCAGGGTACTAGGACAAACTAATTGCAATGGTGACTCCTAGAAGCCTAGAGAAAGTGTTGGCTGATCATCACTTCACCTCATGTTAGAAAACTACATAATTCACTTTTAGTTCCTTCTGAAATAGTTTAGAAATTTTCTAAGAACTCAGGGAAACATAATACACTTAAGTTTCATTTCTAAATGTGTGATTGTTGACCTGTTTCTGCCTTACTTATTTTTTAATCCACTGATTTGTTAGAACAATATTTGCTTTAGTATGAAATAAATAGGGAAATTACATAATCTAAACACTTCTATTGTGTTTATTTTAATAAAGATCAACATCTCTACCCAGGAATCATATTCTATTCATGTATTTAATTTTACATATTACAATACTGCATTATAAATATTTCACTTGTCAGTTATGATTTTTTAAATTTTTATAAGACTTTATCATTCCCACATGAATATCTGACTCACTTCAAAATTCAAACTAATTATATTCCACTGTTCATACACTGCCCATCTCATGCAGTTATTCATACTGTCATCTTTTCTTATTTCTGTTCTCACATTTTCTCAAAATATAGAAAATACTAGGTTATACAGCATGCTGTAGCACACCTGTTCAGATTTTCTTTCTCGTTCAAGACATGATAAATCTGGAGATAAACAAAAAACCTAAAGGCAGTATTAACTTTTATGCTGAATTACAACCATACTCTAACCATAAAATATTTCTGGCATCAGAGTTTGTATCAGCTTTTAATGAAAAATTCAACTTACTCATTTGATATAAACAGTTAATACTATTAGTGGACAGTATCCAAGGAACATTCCAGTTAAAATCACTTCAGTAATATGATGACAACTTAACAGTCAAAGGCAAATCTTCACTTTATGAAACAATGGGAATTATTGTGAATATACAGTCAAATGGAAAAGATATTTTGTGATAAACTAGAGCTGGTCTCTAAGAATCATATTATACATTCACATTTATTTGATATTTCTTAGGAAGATTTATCTCCATGATCTTTAAGATAAGAAAAATAAAGTTATTCCAAAGTTTCCCTTAAGTGAAAAAGAAGGAGACAAATAAAGCTGTATAATTTCCATGAAATCAGTCAATAGCTTTTCTTTTGATTGTGGTTGGGGAAGCATGGGAGTTTAAGTACATAAGTATGTAACAATTTTTTATCCCTAGACTGTCATTCCAATTATTTATATCCTTATATGTTTATATTTAAAGTTGATTTAGCAACTTTCTTAATTCTCTACTATGTTCAGTTCTGTTCAGTTGCTCAGTCGTGTCCGACTCTTTGTGACCCCATGATTCGCAGCACTCCAGGCCTCCCTGTCCATCACCAACTCCCAGAGTTCACTCAGACTCAGGTCCATCTAGTCCATGATGCCATCCAGCTATCTCATCCAAGGTCGTCCTCTTCTCCTCCTGCCCCCAATCCCTCCCAGCATCAGAGTCTGTTCCAGTGAGTCAAATCTTCGCACGAGGTGGCCAAAGTACTGGAGTTTCAGCTTTAGCATCATTCCCTCCAAAGATAGCCCAGGGCTGAGCTCCTTCAGAATGGACTGGTTGGATCTCCTTGCAGTCCAAGGGACTCTCAAGAGTCTTCTCCAACACCATAGTTCAAAAGCATCAATTCTTCAGTGCTCAGCTTTCTTGACAGTCCAACTCTCACATCCATACATGACCACTGGAAAAACCATAGCCCTGACTAGACGGACCTTAGTCGGCAAAGTAATGTCTCTGCTTTTCAACGTGCTATCTAGGTTAGTCATAACTTTTCTTCCAAGGAGTAGGCGTCTTTCAGTTTCATGGCTGCAGTCACTATGTTAGTCAAGAATTTAAGTACTGAAGTACTATGTTCATCTTCAAAAGGTTGTCATAACAGAAACTATAATCATATAAACTTAATAAATGACCACTGGAAAAACCATAGCCCTGACTAGACGGACCTTAGTCGGCAAAGTAATGTCTCTGCTTTTCAACGTGCTATCTAGGTTAGTCATAACTTTTCTTCCAAGGAGTAAGCGTCTTTCAGTTTCATGGCTGCAGTCACTATGTTAGTCAAGAATTTAAGTACTGAAGTACTATGTTCATCTTCAAAAGGTTGTCATAACAGAAACTATAATCATATAAACTTAATACTATTTGGCTATATTAATATCACTCATTGGTAAACCAAGTAATAGATTTAGTTTCTAATTACTTACGCATATTTATCATATGATATATATAATGTGTATATGTATGTGTACATATATGTAGTATAGTTATTATTGTAGCTATTTTAATGATTGTTATTCCTCTTCAACATCAACAAAACTATAAGCTTCTTTTTTAATGCCTTTTCTATGGGTCATTATCCACTTATTTCTCTGGGCATTAGATAGGTCTCTTTTATCTGGATGACAGGATGAGTTCTGGTATTTTTTTAAACATTCTTTTGGTAGTCACCTCTTCTCTGTTTTCATTAAATTGGGGGATGTAATTCATATTAGTGGAATATTGGAAGTTCTAGACCATTCTTTAAATATCCTATTTTTCTTCACCTATTTTGTTCATTATCTTTTTTTTAATCAGTTTTAAATTTAAGAACACCTCCTCAATATT